>APFE031721146.1:0-100093 GCA_000404065.3 Pinus taeda | reverse complement strand
CCGTACTGGCACTTACCGTTTCACCGTGGAGGAATCACCCAACCACTCAACGATAAACTACCAGGTTTAAAGACGCCGGAACACGTCTCTAACCTAGACCTCTAGAATGTGAGCGTTATGTTTCAATGTGTTGTTAGGTTCATTGAATTCATTTTACGGTTTATCTTTAATTAAGTTTCAGTTTTCGGTCTTACCGTATGTGGTCTCTTGAAATGTCCTAAATGCAAACTATATGCGAAAATTGTATCGTTTCATTGAATGAACTCTATCTATGGGAGAGTTAAGAGTTTTATACAAACAAAACGATCACAAAGATCCTAATGCAACTAATAACAAGAAAGGAAAATCTTTTTCTTTTTCTTTTTAAAAGCAAAAATTAACACAAAATGCTAATTAATGAAAAGCAAAAAATCTTTTTTTTTCTTTTCTTTGAAAATAGTATGATGCACTCAAACGGATTTCAAGAGATATACACTAAACAGATAATCCACTCAAAGGAATCTAGAACCAGTTCTGAAACATGAAAAATGACCTATCAAAGCAAAGAAAACACCAAGACCTTCAAAGAACCATGTAATCTAAGTTTCAATGAAGTCAGGCAAGAAATAAACAAGCTAAAAGTGAGTTACTTGCAGCATATAATGCAAAACTTGTACAACTACCAGAGGAATGTGGAAAACAACCAATAAACCGACTGGATCAGCAAACCATAAATCCGAGAGAAGGCTCGACATGCAAAGCCACGAAGGCTAAGATATAAAACGATAGAAAAAGGCGAACAACTGAAGGATGAAAAGAACAACCAGTCAGATAACAGTCCAACAAACTTCCAGGAGGTGTAAAAGATGCAAAAAGACACAGATCCAAGCTCAGAAGGCTGACAAACAAGCTAATTGAGAAAATTAACAAGTCTGGCGCGACTGTCAGACTACAACTCGCGATATAAAGAGATTGGCGCGAGTTGTCTGCTAGCAACAGGCGCCAACCAGCACAACTGTCAGGAGAAAACCCGCGCTAATCGAGTTTGCCAGGCAAAAAAAACAAAACAGGTAGTTCCAGGCTTGGTTTACAGTATCTAGAAAGGCCAGCAAGCAAGAAACAGCAAGAACTTCAACCCAGAAAGCTATTCAAGCCAATAAACAAGAGAAAAATTGACATGCAAGGCAAGGTTGAAATTGTTCAGTTCGTAAACTAAACCGGAGATTGACTGAAGTGGCGTTGATCTACTTCACTATTGCATAGCAATAGTGTTTCGAAGGCTATCTGGCCGTGCTTCAGGCTCCGTCTACGGTTTACAAATCAAACAACACAAAAACAAACAACAAGCTTCTCCCCAGCGGAGTCGCCAAATTGTTGAATTGGTAAATCCCCTCTGCGGACAGAGGCGATCCCACTAGCCCAACACGGGTCTAGCAACAATTGCACAACACTAACACGCAGGTTCCTAATTACATAAATCAGAGATCGATCATGATGGTCTACCTGGATTCCAACGCTAGTAGTTGTAGAAGAATCGCTGCTCCCGTTCCTTTGCTCCAGCTGGTCACAATCCTCACGATCCTCGTGAATGGACACCTGCACATGCAAAGAACGATACAAGCACAAGCATAAAATCCAGTATATGTAATTATATATCGGTCAGAAAAGACATAACTCAAATACCATTAAAAGACACATGAATGGAACCATAATGATAGTCGTCTATTAATGAGTAAAAACAGAGAAAGATTACAACCAAAGGTTCTGACGTTGAACCTCCTCTAACTGGGCAAGCAGCTAAATACGCCTTGCAAAGTGACCTCTTCTCTCTCAATATTTTGGCAGGATAACCCCTCTATACTTCTCAATTCTCACTATCACTCCAGCATTATTTCAGTACTCACAATAGCTCTAGCAAAACTAGTTGGTTTAATGCAGGGGACAGTCATTTATAGATGGAGGAGGAAGGAGTATGCATTGTATTAGGACACCTATTGAAGATTAGCATTATCCCTGAATAGCAACTGAACTTAGTTGTCATGGATAAAAAGATGACACTCGACCACTTCCATGAGGATTTTTCCTTCAGAGAACTCCACGAACAAAGAGGAAAAAACACTTCAGTGCGCGCTGGCTAAAAATCATAACCAAATTTAGGTGGCGCGGGCTTTGCTCTATGACAGGGCGTTAATGGGTGCGCCCCCTTTTAAGGAACTGATTCATTGGCGCGGGTAAGACATTGTGAACCCGCGCTAATGGAAAAAGGGCACTTTTTAGGGATAATCTGCAAAAGGTGTCTTCTGGGAATATGAAGTTCATACTCAGGGGAATACCATGCAAGTGTTTTTAAGTTGTGTCACTGGTCACAGGTCCATAAATGTGTCCTCTAACGTACGAAAACAAGGGTAACAGGGACGGTGACCAACGGTGACAAATTACTGTGTAACAGATCTTTTTGAGCAATGTGTAATGGAGGGGGTCCGATTAAGCTCTGATAACTTTTGTGGATTGGGAAATGACTTCAACTTCACTTCATTTTTGCACTCTTTTCACAGCTGCAAGCATATTTAGCAGTGAATGACAACATTGGCTTCTACTGGGGACAATGACTTGCTAGTAAAGGTGTTGAGAACTTATAGACCAGTATCGGTCACCATTGGGCATGGAGTCAGAAATATGTGAACTTACATAAAATATCCATGAACCTTTGTTTGCAGGGAGTCACTTCCTCTTCAAACTAAAATGCAGAAATAAAAAGTCTAACAACTATAAATTTAAATGCTCATTAAGTGAGCTTATTTATATACATTCCTACTTATGCATAGGGCTCAATTCACCTAAGTGATTTCAACCCTCCAATGGAGCCAACCTAGCATTAGAGTACTGGGCCTTATGCCTTCATATTGCTAAAAAATAAAAATTAAATGAGCATGTTCCATGAAAAATATGCAAATAAAAGGCTTGCTGCATGCTCCAGAAATAATCTCTATTGTTGATCAAACAATATGCCCATGTACTCAACTAGAGGGTCATGGAATGGACTGGGAAAATTTGCAGCTGCCTCTTTTTCATGAAGAATCTAATGAACAATATCCTCTTGGCCAAGGCAACCATAAACACTTGTCAACCCCACTACTTTAGATTTTTCCAGAAAAGCTTGTGGATGATCATGTGTTACCCATTTGTCGATGGGCCAACCCTCTTGGAAATCTACAATAGAATATTCAGTTTCTAAAATGTAAGATTCAGAGACTAGAGGTCCTAATGAGAATTCCTGACAGGGACCATTATGTAGTAAGTAATCACAAACACTACTTGGGCTCTTCTTGAAAGTTTTGTTGCTAGGAGCCTTCTCCCCATTTGTTGGTAAACAACCTATTTTTTACCCTAGTGACCATATTCCTCCTCTGAACAATATGAATCATGCTTTGGAGGAGGGTATTGGACATGTTCTCTAAGAAAAAGATGATCATTACAAACTAGAGGCTCTTCAATGACATCCTGATGGGCTTCCTCTTCTTGTGTAGCTTCCCCTGACCAGAAGCATTGTCGCTCTACATCACTTGACTCTCCAACCAATTCACATTCATAATTGGAAGGAGAAACATATAGTTTGGCTGAATCAGACCCCTGAGGGTCTGTAGGCAGTTCGATGATATTTCTTTCTTCACTTTCTAGCTCAGTGAGCGATGTTTCTTGATGCGAGCATATGCTTTCTTGGAGCAGAGTTCCACAAACATCTTCAACAGGGTGTTTGACCTCGGGAAAGTCTTCATCATTAAATTACGTGCAACAATTTTCAAATAGAGCATCTGGTGGGTAAAATATTTTGAAATATTGATAAAATGTTATATGAAAAAATTTCAAGGAAGATATGATGCCACAAGGTATCATTTTAAACCAAACTCTAGAACCCTCCTCTAAAGAATACATGAAAAACTTTGAGAAAAATATCTTGTTGTTCCATGCATTCATGAAATTATTTGAGGTGCTCGTTAGGCCTTCTATCTATGCTCCCACTAAATCTAGGCAAATAGGTATACCATTCATGAAATGAAGGGACATGATTTGGGTAACCTGCGATAGGAGAATAATCTAGTGGGGAAAATTTGTTGGCCAAGAATGTAGGAATAGCCATCTCGAAAACCTCCCTATATGAGTGATTGTAGGTTCAACAGTAGGGAAAATTTTCAGCTACTGTAGTGTCAGAGTGTGTATGGGGCTGCTTGGAAGGCAAGATGATCAAATAGAGATAGGGACAATGGAGTCACCAGGATGTTTTCCATAAAATTGACAGTGGGATCACCAAACTGGGAGATCTTCAACCTGTTATCACTCAGATTTTCCAAGAAGTTGTAAGAAGAATGAAAGGGGCCTTGTTGGTGTTCTGTCTGAGGAACTTACCCTATAAATTCCTACAGGCCTGAGGTAACCACAAACCAACTTTTAAGTACATAATATAGCCAATCTGTACTCAGAGAGGGCTCTCTCTTTAAAATTTAGCTTTTTTTTATAGGATACTAGGCTAGTTATGACAGCTTGGGGGTTTTGATTGTGTTTGGTGGTGGAATTCTAGAGTAGATGGATAGAACAAAGTATCTCAGGCCATTGGGCTATGGATTCAATTTAAGATGGCTTAACTGGATCAAGTTTTTCAACTAAGGAAGCCTTTGCAGGGCAAGATAGCTAAACAAAGGACAAATGGTAACTTGAAAGGATGGAATGGATTTAAAAGGGAAGAAGGGAAATTAAGACTCCTTCAACATGTTTTAAGAAGAGGGAAAGTGAATGATCACTAATAAAAAGAAATTAATAATTTCTTATTAAATGATCAAAATGACAAACTAAGAAGCAAGAGCAATTAAGAATTCCTTGCCTATGATAGTTTGGAAGAAAACATTTAGAATACAAACGATTTTAAAGACAGATTGCACTTAAGCATTTTCTGAAATATACTTTTTCATTTTAATATTCAAATATGAAACACAATTGAAATATTAAACTAAGAAACAATAACACATGAGATATAGAATACTTATTTGTTCAATGCTTGACACATGAATCCTGTAAAGAGTCCTTGTTTTATTTCTTCATCCAGCTAGCCATACAAGAATTGTCCAACAACTTTTCTTTTCCAAAAGAATAAGTCTATATAAATGTTTAAGAATCCACACCCCATACCTCGAATGAGGAAGTACTTATACAAAAATTTACAATAAAAAATCTCACAACAAAGAGATATAATTTAGGAAGCCTAACTATATGTTACATAAAAGTAGAGACAAATGGCCTTGAAGATAGAATCTGAAGTAAACTAATGGCTTGTTGTCCCTTTTTTTGTGAATGAGCTGGAGGCAAGCCCTATGCTTTAGCATCTTGCTATTTTCCTCGTAATTTAGTACTGGCTGTTTGCTTTTTCAATTTCTTACTCATGCTCTTTGACCTATTCTGATACTCTTTACTTGCTTTATCCATGTTCACGTTCTTTTACCAAAATTGACCACGATAAATACTGAAAATTTACTTTTTACCAAGGTAAAGCACAAAATCTCTGTCATATCCATCCACCAATCCTCCTTTGGTATTTTGGTCCTTTGAAGTTTCCTGAAGATTTCATTAGCCTCAAGTTATTTGAAAAAATTAGGCTGAACTAGAAATAAACGTTTTGTCTCATGTTCAATATAGAAAAGGTTCTTTAGACTATCATAGAGAATTCTGCCTATAGGTAGTGCCTTCGGTGCAAAGCTAGTTGATGAACTAGCCTAATTGTCTGCATATTGAGCCAACTTGTCAACATAGTCTATATGTCTCATCAATTATCATTAACTACTAAAGGGATGGGAAGTCCTTTGCTCTGTAAAATATCAAACTTCTCCATAAAATCATTAATTTCCTCTTGCATGTCGTGGCATTTCTTTTCCAAATTCTGCATCAGAAACCTTTTGGTCAATACCTTCTTGACTTCTAGAATAGTCCCAATTCTATCCTCAATACCCGGCTCTTCTAGTTGGTACTTATTTCTGTTGTTCAAGAAATTTATTAGCCTGATTGCTTCGTCAGGCTTCCCTCCTAGCTCTTCTTTGGTTTTTCAGATTTCTTCAAGAGCTACTTTTACCAAGTCAATCTATTCAAAAATTATTTGTATGAATGACCAAGCATCATTTATTGACTGAGTGATGTTGGCCCAAAGAATCTTCCTAATGTATATTAAGGGCTTCTCAAAGGTGAGGTATTTCTCTAATGTTTTCACTTGCTATGCCAAGCCTTTATTCTTCCTTACCTCTTCAACAAAACTGATTTTGGAGACATCATATTTTTGTTCTAAAGTAACAAATGTTTCTTTTACTTTCTGTAATTCAGAGACTTGCAGCTTCATCTCCTTCATTGACTTGATTTACTCTTCTGTACTCAAACCTAAAGTTTCTATTAGTGTTGTTCCTGTGCTTGTACCTGTAATTACTTCTGCTATAATCGAAGGGACATTAGGTGCTAGAGCTGTTGCAAGTGTTGAAGGGACTACCGTGGAAACCATTGGTATTACATTTTGAGGCTAAGAGGTTGACTCACTCTGCCTGCTTTTCTATGACTCTTCTAATTCTTACTCGGTCTCCTTCAACTATTCATTTAGCCTTAGGAATAAGTCCATAAGCTCTTCTTTAGACTTCTTTTGTACATTTTCAGCAGTTTGTGGATGTCTTGATGGAAGCAACTTTCTCAAGGCAGTTATGTCTTCATCTTCCTGCCTTGATGGAAGCAACTTTCTCAAGGCAGCTATGTCTTGATGGAAGCAACTTTCACATCCTATTATCCTTAACCTGTGAGGAGGCTCTTTCTAGCTGTAACTGAGGAGTTTTATTATTCAAAGAATTTTCTAATCTTTGAGCCATCATGGCTTTACTAGTCAATGCTGAATATACCATTTCCATTGTCTACTTATGTAACTCAATCTGATCCAAGGGGTGAATGTCCTTGGCCACGACCTCAAAATCAGTGTTGAGGTAGTCTGCAATGAATTGAGGTTGTTGCACTTTGGGCTTGAAAAATCTCATTAGCATATTTCCTTCTTTGATGTCATAGTCTGACATCAACCTATTTTGATTGGTGGGAGCCATCTTAAAATATTGATTATAGACCTGGACCCTTAAAGGTTCATTTCTAGCTTTTATTTCTTTGAACTTTTCCTTAATATCCCAGTTCTTATCACCTCAAGACCTGAAGAATGACACTTCAGCACTTTGTTGTCATTCTAGTTCCTGTCTCTGTGAGCTAGAAGGTGTCCCACCTGTTGGGAAAATATGCTGACTGTTTGCACCTTCTTTTATTTGACTCTCTGTAGTTTCTTCAATGTATTCCTCCTCTAAATGGGGATTTCACTTGTACCTCTTAGCACCAGGCTGATCTGATGGACCACTGGTAGGGATAGCTACTTCCTTATCTCTCTTTAAGCTCTTTTCCTCGTTCAGAGGAGTCTGCAAAATTGGGGGGTCTCCCATATTGAATTGAGTTTGGTGGGCCTGTGTTTGAGCCTGCTTCTGAGAGGTTTGAGGCTGTTTTGACATGATTGATTGTTCTATTGCTTGAGTGTTAGTCTCTTTTTCTCTTCCCTGTGATGTTTCTGCAAATGGTGTACTATTCTCCTATGAATGCCTTTGAGAGGTATCAACTATTGAGGCACTAGTTTTTGATGCTGGCTTGTGAGAAGTATCAACTGGCACCTGTTTAAAAGAATCTAGGTCAAGTGTCGTTTCTAGATCTTTCATGACATTTTCTACATTGACCTGATCACTATCCATTTCTACAAGAGTGCCTTCCCTCCACTTATTCATGTTGGCATATTGTTCAATTTCTGGGATTCTGTGATGAAAATAGGGTGATAGTCTATTTTTCATTCTTCTATCACATATGAAACTGTGAGGGTCATATGGAGTCCAGCCAAAGATTTTGCTTAATCTCATGTGGTCTTCTAAGATTTTCTCCACTGCTTTGTCTGCTTCCCTATTATTGCAGATGAATGGGCCTAGGTGATCTTTAATTCTCAGTTGTGCTTTCTTCTTGGCCTTGGTAAAATGAACCTAATCTGAGTTGATCATCTGTCTATAATATTCCAAAGTAAACATTCTCATTAGAACATATCTTGGTAGCTTGAATGGGGGGAGCTCACAGCCATATACCCTGATTTCTATGTGATTCTGGTATAGATACCAATCACCTACTCTGTACTGTTTTGATAATTGAAGGATCTTCTTGATTTCATCATTAATTCTTGGAGTAGGATTTCCTATTAGCAAGGTAGTTGTTGGGTGGACAAATTAGTCAATGAACTGATTATAAGCACAAGATATATGGAAGATAGAAGTCCAGAAGATGATTGACCTTGGATTACTTTTTGTATCAATTTTATTGATAGAAAAAGGGAATTTTTCAGACTAATAGTAGAGGATGAGGTGATATATAAACGAGTACTTGAAAACCTTTTCATTTTCTAGTCTCATGAACTGGTCATGGATTTTCTCAGCAATATATGAAGCATAATTATACCTGACAGCACGGGGCTGACCAGGGGTAAAGATGGACAACAAAACTAAGGCCAACTCATCTACATACTCACTAGTGTTGAATCCCATAACTACAACTATCATATCAACTATGATCTTGCTTGTATCTATGAGGAATGCTGATATATGAGGAGGGGGATCTTTGGGTTGATGCGCTCTCACTATGAAGGTCTGACAGAGGTGATTGAGTTCAGATTGGGATGACTTGGTTGATTTTCCAAGCAATTCCTCAAGGGAGATGGGGGCGAGGTCTTAACTAGGATGAAATTGCAGCATTTAATTGATTGAGTCAGCAGTTATTGTGAAGAGGATTGTTTGATTGGGAGACATCACTGCTCTGAGGTTGGGATCATAATTTGCATGGCACTGATGGATTATATCAAGAAAAATGTGCACAGAAGGGAGAAAGTACATGGAGAGGTTGGATTCCCACAATCCTATGGCATCATGGTCATTCAAATGATTGTCTCAGCACTGGCAAAACACTTTGAGATGGTCTTTATCAGTAATTAGGTATTTTATTTGGAAATCCTTATCTGCCAGAGGCAGATAGTCTAAATCACAATGAGAGATGGTAATGGGTGCAACGTTTAGGGCTACCGGGGTTTCCATTTCGGTTCTTGTCGATTCAGAAAGGAATCTAAGGTTTTATTTGAAGAATTGGTAACACAAAAGGTCTGGGGGACTTGAATTATAAAAGTAGTAACAGAAGTATGGTGAATTTTGGACTTTTCAATCAATTTGTAGTGGAAAACAAGTATTTGCAAGGTTTTGTTGACAAGAAATTGGTAAATACCTGCTTTTGAGGATGAGTAACGGAATGTACGTACTCATGTGACTGGATGGCTCTGGTCGGCGTCGACTACAAATTTTGAAGATGATTGGTGGCTAAAAGCTCAAGCTAGTTGACCTTGTCGTTTTGTTTGCATGGATGTACAAGTTCGCAGAATAAACGACGAAATGATTTGCTTTTGTTTTGTATACAAAGTCAAGAATTGGCGGGTTTCGAGATTTGGACAGGTGACGTCGGCAAACGATATGATGTTATGTTTTTTAGTTTGGAGGCGCTAAGTGGTTTATATCGCACCACTTGTGTGGGGGGCGGTATTTGGCCTTGAGCAAGCGATTCCATAGAATGAATGACGCATGGCGGAGGCACTATTCACAAAACCGCTTCACAATCGCACGCTAACATTCGATCACGAAGGGCTATGCGATATGCACGATAGTCATCGGATCTTGGAGACTTGATTGGATGGCTATCAGGGAGGTAATGTGATGGGGCTTTAATGAAGCCGGGCTCGATGTAATTAAAATGTTTTTAATCATATCGGGGGTGACGGGGTAGGTCAGGAAAGCTATTAATTAACCATGGGGCTTACTTAATCCTTTGTTAATGTGGTTGGAGGCGAGGTTCTTAATTAGTTACAGATTAACTAATTAATCCCCATTATTGATGTTTTATGGTTATATTTAACCAAAATGTCGGGATATTAATATTTCAGGGTCTTTTACATAGTTAAAGTAATATGGGAAGGGGTAGATTTTATAGGGAAACTATATAATAATACAAGTTAGTAGTTAATATGACCGAATGAATATAAGCGCTAAGTCTAAACATTATAATGCGTATATTTAAACATAGGCTAAGTGAGAAATGAGGGTTTTGAGAATATTTTAATTTCCCTAAGTAAAATAAATTTTACTTAGGAGAAACTTTATCAAGGGAGTGAATATTTCATGAAGGGGTGTGATGTTTGATGAATAGGCTTAAGTACTTAGGCTTTATAAATTATTGGGCCAAGGGTCCGATCCCTCCAGAAGTTAGAGAAATGCTCTGAGCCCCTCTAATTTGATTATATACATTGGTACTTAGGGGAAATTAGTGAAAATTTAGGGAAAATGAGTAAGAGAGTTAATTATTTTGACTTTGCTTGCTTGATGTGTATTTCCTGTGATGTACGCCATTTGCCTTATGATGAAAATGAAAAGATTTGCACATTTTAAACTCATCATTCACCATATGTTATTCTACAACCATCGTCTAATTACCCTACCTACTTGACCTAGCATTTTTACTTCTTTATTAGGGTGCACTTAGACTGGAAAACTCCTATCCAACTTTCTTTTCTTTTACATGGTGATGCCTATCTAAGTCTACACTTATTACATCCAAGGGCTCAGATTAAACTGTTGAGCTCCTTTTTTCACTCTACCTATCTACTTATCTATTAAGATTACGTTGTTTGGTCAAATCTTTATTCTCTATTTTTACAACATGAAATTGAAAAATGAATTAGCCAATCTTAAACTATTTGACTATTCATAAATTGTGGCATAAGTGACAAACTGCACACAATTGTTTATTATACAAAAGTAAAAAAGTATTGGCATTTAGACTTGCCTACTTTCCTAGTCTTTCTTGTTACACTAAAATTTGTCACCATGACTATCTGCAGTTAATATGGGTCCATCAATAGTCATATTATCCTCCTTGTCAAGCCTCATACCTCTGCTCTTCATGTCAAACTTCAAAAAGAGAGAAAGTCACTTAAAAACATGTTTATCTCTGGGTACGCAGGTTCTCTCTACCTTGCCTGCGTGTACGCATCCCAAACACACTGTGCCTGCGTACTTGTACGCTCTGTAAGCCAAAGGATGGGTGCGTACCCCTGTAAAGGTCAAAAGGCGCGAGTTTCATCTTTAAAAAGTTACTTGTGGTCACTTCTAGAGCCTTCTAGAAGAGTGTTTGAGGTGTATTGAGCGCCTCCAGATGGTTCATGCACTCCTATGATAGAGGAACTTATCCCATCAAGAGAGGAGCTACCCCATCCAAAAGAGGGAGTATCCCATTGATGTTGGAACTGAATAACTTCCTCTAGAACACTATAAATATAGGCTTTGGGCCAGAGGAGGGGAGGTTGAAAGCTGAACATTCCAAAGGGTAGATGCTGCTGGAATTAGGACTTCCATTGTAAACTTGTGAGGAGAGATTACCATCCTTTCTTTTTGCCATATTGGAAGTGGGTGAGCTTGTCAAAGTAGAGGAAATCTCTTGCTGGACCCTGGGAGGAGCTTGCACAACACCAAGGCTCAGGTTGTAATGGTTCCTTTTTTGTTTCCTTAATACAAATAAGTCCATTCTTCTCAATGATTTGTTGTTAATGAATTATTTCATGTACTCCTTGGTCTATATGATGAATGTGCTTTGTTTTATGAAATATTCAAGTGTTATGTAATCGTTTGATTGTTAGTGTATGCAGGTCTTAAAGTGAAGGAGGAGCTCATCTGGATCACCAAGGCTGGACTACTACGACAAGCGTTGGATTTGAGGTAGGATCGAACAACACTTGGTTTCTCATAGAATAATGTATGTTTAGAGAAGGATTGCTCTTGTTTGTCTTGTTTGTCACTAGAGAGTCTTAGACTCCTAGGGAGGTTAGGTTTGTCTGCAAAAATAACTCTTTCTGCATGACATGATGGAGGAGGAGTTTGAAGATTACAGGAGGACTTATGAACCCTTGATGAAGCTTCCATGTTCACCAACTCCTTTTTAAAATCCATTTCCAGCCTTTTACAATTTCTATAGGAACTTCCTGTAGAAAACACAGTTTTCATAAAAGAAGTACAATAAGGTGGAAAAAATGATGGAGAAAGGTGAGGGATTGAAGCATGGATGTTTGCAGGCCTAACCAATAGATTCCAAGCTTTATATTCCCTTCCAAAATCAAATCAGGCTCGCCTGAAGGTTCTATAGGATGTTTCCTGTAGAAATACAGAACTTCCTGTAGAAATGCCTGGAACTTCCTGTAGAAGGCCCAACCTCAACCCGAATGTGACCAGATCCTAGGAGAGGTGAGTGGCCATGGAGGGGGTCTTTGAGGGGATGTCTTGGAGCCTGGTACCGACTCCTGTCCTCGTTTTATGCACCCCTCTTTTCTTGTAATGTATTCCCTGCAACCTGCAATTACTTTACAAAGATTAGGCCTAATTTTTTTTTCTCTTTTTTCTTTTTTTTTTCCTTTTTTTTTTTGTTGAAAACAACTAGGGCACCTCATGGAGGTTTTCACCCTAATTGCCTGCCCTGGGCACCTCCAAGGGAGGTTTTCACCCAGGGATCTTATTCTCTTTTTTTTCAACCCATTGACCGCCTTATGGAGGTTTTCAATCAATGACCAATCTAAGGTGCCTCCCAGGAGGTTTTTACTTTAGATTTTTCTTCTTATTTCCATTTTTTCCATTTTTTCATTTTTTTTTTTTTTCTACCCTACCGTACTTGAAAAACAAAATCATTTTCAAGTATAAGAATACTTCCAATGGAGCCATGTGCACATCGAGATTAGAGACAAAATGATGTGAAGGCTTGAAATGCATGCTTTGACAGCTATCTGGATTTCAGAGACCAAATGATTTGACTTTGAAGGGATCAAGCATAGCTGAAGAAGAGAGTACTGCTTCAACTTAGTGACCGTCTGAAACCATACCTCAATATAGCTCTGATATCCTTGGTCCTTTTGCTGATCTGGATCATTCTTCACATCTTCTTCTATCATGACCTTCACATCTTCCTCTTTTTGCTGAGTTTCCTCTTGAATACATAGGGGATTTGATGGTAACCATGAGAGAGCTCTCTCGGTCTCTGATTCCAATGTCTTCTCTTCATCATGTGCAGCCCATAGTTCTTTGATCTCCTCTTTTGAATCTTCTTTTGTTGGATGTGGTCCTTCAATGCTGTCAATATAATCTCTTTCTAGCAATACTCTTCCTGAGCTATGGTGAAGATCATTGAGCTCAAGAGGATTCATTTGGACATGTTGTGCCTCAGCATTGCAATCAGGTTGAGCTACTCCAATGTGCAGATTTGGAAATGGTGGTATGGGTAGCTGAGTTGGGATGTATATTTGAGATGGATGTGGATGGGGTTGTGGTTGGGCATAATATGGATCTGTGAAGGAACAAGGAGGAGGTGTGAACTAGGAAGGATGAGCAAGCGGACCACAAGAAGGCATGAACGTGGCTTGATAGGGGTCGTAATAAGTCTCAGATGTCCCTTGTAGTTCCTGCTAGTAAGTTATGGGTCCATATGGCCTCCTTTGGTTCATATAATACAGTGATTCAGTGGCTCCTTTGGCTCTTTGATATGTAGCTTTAAGTCCAGGCAAAGAAGGGCACTGATCTGTAGGATGGTATTCTTCACAGACAAAACACACTTCTATGGAGTACAATGGACATTCGTGCCTAGGATGCTTTCTAGTGCACCTGGGACAAAAGATGGCCAAAGCCCTCTTGGCTTCCTCTTGATTCCTTCGGATCTGTAAGGTATCCAGTTGCATGGCAAGAAACTGCCTCATATCACTCTTGAAATCTTTCATCTGATTTGCAAATTCGTTCTCGGACAAGGTACTACTCCCAACATTTCTGTTTGTAGCCATTTTCTCCAGAGGAATGTTTTCTTCCTCTTCTCCCCTAGAGCTTCTTTAAATATGCCTTGATGTCCACCCAGGGGTTTTTTAATCACAGCCATCGAAGAAGAGAGAAGGTTGGTTGTGTGAAGTAGTGGGGGTGTTGTGAAATCATTTTTTTGAATTATCTCTACTCCTACAAGGCATATAATAAAATTTTTTTGGTTGATTTTTGTATTTTTCTTCTTGTACCTACAAAACTAAAATAGATTGAACTGCAGCTAACTATCTTGCTGAAATGAAAATGCAGAATTGAAATGAAAGCAGGGAAGGATTGATCTATTTTGCTGAAATGAAATTGCAGGAATGAAATGCTAGGCTACATTTGCGGAATTGAAATGCTAATCTATGTGAAAGAAAGAAATGTCTAATCTACTTTTGCGGAAATGAAATTGCATAATGGAAATGAAGTAAACTACTTAGAAGAAGGTTGTAGTAGAAAATAGAAGAAAAACAACAATTACTAATACTCTGACGCTTCCTCGGCAACGACGCCAAAAAGAGTGGTGGGCCCTAGTATTACAGCAATAACGCTGCAACTCCTAGGACTCCCTTCTTTAATTTTATCAACCCGATAGTTTGTAACAAACTTGGAAGCGACGATGCTGTATGCACAAGTACTAGCTCTTGCCGTAGCTGTCACTTGGTCAGCTGGTACAAGTCCACTAGGGGCTTAAGCCAACTTCTATGAGCTCTGAGAAGAAGCTTTTTAACTGATAGATGAAAGCTAACTCAAAGGAAGCTAATATACTTGCAGAAAGAAACTGAAAAACTGAAAGGAAATGCAAACCATGACAAACCCTAATCTTACTAGCTAGTCCTACTGATGTGAAAAAGAGGATACAAGGTACTGAAAGAGATGCCATTACTTCTAGGAATGTAAAATACATGTGCCTAAACTACTTCTATCTGAAGAAAACATCTTTTTGTATTTTTGAATAAGTTGTCAGAATTATCATGCATGTGCTTTCACTGTTTTTGACTGTGCAGAGGCGGATTGGCGAGGGGAAATGCTTGGAAGAGGTCGGGAAGGTTTAGAGAGGGCCTAAGGGGTCCCTAACACCCTTCCAGAGAGTTTCATAGACTTTGGCTATCAAGAAACCTCATTCGTGAGCTTCTACAGGAAGTCTGCAGGGGTTCTACAGGATGTTCAGGAATTTCTACAAGATGTTCCGAAAATGGGATTTTAGAGCATGGATGGAGGGAAAAAGGTTGAGGAATGAGTATGGAGGTGAAATAGGGGTTTGAAGTGGTCTAGAGACTGGTGGATGGAGTTGACAGAAAACGTATATGGCTAAGTTTGTTCAAAGAAGGCTGAAGCAATGTTTCATAAAAAGGTAGGGTTATATGGGCAAAATGGAAAACATGAGGCAAGAAACCAAGTTAGGGGATGGAGCAGATGGGTCTGATGGAGTTTGGGTGGATAGAGAAGTGGTACAGGTGCTCTGCAATTTGTGTTTTCAACTGAACCAACAAAGACTTGTAAGAAATCAAAGACCTAGTTATGCCAACCTAATCTGATCTAGCTAACATTAAAGAGAATGAAAAGAAGCTTTATTTGCAAGGAAACCATGTATATTAACTATGCAATGAAGCATTCAAATATCTGAACATGTAACCAACTTCTGCAAATGAAAATCGTACACTAGTGATTGCATGGCAAAGCAAAAATAGTGTTTTTTAGGGCAGCAAGGTCACCTTGGTCCCAGCTCATGATTCCATTGAGGGGGAGGTGAGATCCAAGGTGCTTGATGGCCTTTTTCTAAAGATTTTCCTTGTTATTGACTTATCAAACAAATCTGAACATGAAAAGCTAATTTAATCATCAAAATCAATCTAAATAACAAAAAAATATTTAAATCCAAATAAAAGATTTTATTCTAAGAATGCAGCAAAGACACATGAAAGTAAACAAAGGAGTTACTAGGCACTTGAGATGGGCCCAAACCTAAGAGCTACATCCTCCTAAGAGAGATTAGATCTGGTGCAATGCTGGATTCATCTTTATTGATCAAAATAATAGTTACATTCCAAAAATTGTCCACAAAGAAAACTTGAAAATGTGCTGAAATACAGAGCTAAACTACTGCCTAAAGAAAGACTAAAATCGAACTACAGACTAGCTAATTTCTACCTACAAAGTGACTAACTACTGGCTAACCCAAATGAGGCCCTCAGCCTTCTTATTTATACAAATTGAGGACCCCAACAGTCCTCCTAAACTTTAGGGACTTGGCTGCCCAAAATTTGCAGTTAACAGCAGTCCTACTTGACTTGCTTGGTTGCCCTTGTGATAATCGATTTGGTGGCCCTTGAACTCCAAGCTGATGGTGGAGAATTCGAGGTAAGGGCCCATAAATGAAGGGGACACCTTCCTAAAATTCCTCTCCACGAATTTGGTTGCCAAGTGCTCATTTAAACCTTTGATTTTCTCTCCAAATTGACCAAAAAGACTGCATAAAACACACATTAGACTTGTTGTCATAATGACTAACCCAATTCACTCTATTAACATAAATATAATAAAAAACATGCAATAAACTAATGAGAATGGTGGATTAAGTCGAATTAGGAGGTTGAATGAGCCCATATAATTATCCATTTTTGGGTCTCATCAGGGGGTAACTCTAGTATCATCCCATTGCTAATTTGATTGCTCAAGAATCATGGTGCTTTGAACGACAGAGGTCGAGAAGAGCCATACTGGCAGGCCAATTGTCAGTCTTAGAAGGGACAATGTGGCCATATGAGGTGCACCAACATCTCCCCGAGAGGAGAAAGGACTAGGATTTCCCCTAAGGGGAAATCCTTGGTTTGTGGACTCCATTTTCTCAACCTAAGATCAACGAGGGAACAATGACATTATTCCTATTAAAATAAATTTTATGATGCTTTGTCACAACTTGCTTTTTCAATTTTTAAGAGTCGAGAAAAAGCTAAAGATGACTCTAGTCACCTTTGATTTTTAATGAGCCTGAAGTGACAAGTGCTTAGATGGACCTTTTCTTTTAAGGAGTCTCAAAAGGAATGAAAGTGACTACTTTGGAAATATAGATAGAGGGATTACCAAACCAATCGCAGAAATGCAGAATACTTTTTACGGTATAGCAGTCAATCTTCCCAAATGTTGTGTTCAGTACATTGCGATCGATAGGGTGGCAAACACGGCTTCCTAAGGATAAAGGATATAACCTATTATGGTCTCCCAATATATACTCGACAATACATGGGAGCACAAGTCCGTACTGGCACTTGTCATCTCAAAGAGGAGGAATCACCCAACCTACGATGAAAGCGATAGTTGGCAGTCTTTACAACATTGGAATACGTCTCTAGCCTAGACTTCTAAATGTTGTGCATTAGGTTCCAAAGTGTTTTTATGTTCATTGAAATTTATTTTGCAGTTGATCTCTCTTAAGAAGTTTTCCTTTAAGGTTCACCACGTGATGTAGATATACAACTCCTAAATATGCAATTTAAGATGATAAAAAAACATTTACTTTCTCTTTTCGCAATGAAAATCCTAGCTACTAAGGAAAGAGAAGCGAAATTCTTTCAACATAGAGCAAAGAGCACACACTAAGATGCACTGTCCTAAATCAATCCCCACAAGTAGTCTAAATGCAAATGCACATGCATGTATTTGTTTTCCACTTTCTTAATGTGTGAATGACAAAAAGAGTGCTAAGTACAAATCTGAATTATCTTTTCAAAGCGACAGTACTAACAATTTTCTTTTCAAAAGACGAAAGGAAGACAAGGACGACACTTTGTGATTTTGAATTGAAAACTGCTTTCGACACTTGAATACTATTAATTCAATCAAATACAGAGAACAGTGTAATCAACTATCAAAAAGAGGAGGATTTCTTTTCTTTGACTGAAAACGACACTGCGACACTTTCAAATCAAAAGACGACAATTCGATTAAGCTACTGTTTGTAAAGGAGAACTGTAAATGGTGAAAAATACATAAAAACATTCACAATTCTTTATACAATGGAGGCTGAATAATGCAAAGGAAGGGAGTTTCAACAGTGGTATACTGATCACAGTAGCCAAAACTCCTGAATAAAGCTAAAGAAAATGAAGAAAAACCAAAATCTGGAGGCAGAAACAATCTTATCTGATCATCGCACCTATAACACAGGGAAACAGGGATGCATCTCACCTATAGCACATGGGTTGTGCGATGCATCCAGACTGTCAAGAGGAGACAATGTGATGGTCCAGGGATGAGACTTTAGCTTGGTTTTTGGTCACAGTTTGTAGCTTAATTGAGGGGTATAGGCTGAGCTAATGATAGTCGGTAAATACAAAACATAGGGGCTGATCTAACAAGGTTACTTAAGCCACCACCAGGGAACTTAGGATGTTTGCAAGTTAGATGTTTAATTCATAAAATAACTCAGAGATACACTGAAGCAGTGTTTATCTACTTTGCAGTTGCATAGCAAAAGCAGTTCGAAGGCTAGCTGGCATAACTTCAGGCTTCATCTATAGTTTATAAAGTAAACAAACTAGAAACAAGCAAAAAAGCTATTCGCTCCCTAGTGGAGTCGCCATTTTGTTATTGAGAAAACTAGCGTCTATTTAGAGCTGCTAGTCCCACTAAGATGGGTAGCTATCTTAGAAACAAACAAGCTAAAGTCACTTGCATTTTCTTTTATGAGAAATAGATGAGAGAGAAGCAGAGAGTACCAACCTCAGTCTTTTGCTTGGCTCCTTGCTTGTTTCCTCTCCCCTTTGACAGATCTCTGCCACTCCTTCCTCGCTTATCCCGCTTCAGAGAACACTTGTAGAGTCAAAGTAGCATAATACCATCAAAGCATAGAGATCTATAATCATAAACAATATAATATCAGATATATATTAACCATACAAATTCATATATCAATACAAGATTCAGAGATATACAAGAATATGGAGGAAAACACAAATAGTTTTATTGATAGAAGTGGTAGAAGAGAGGATTACAACTCGTTGATCTGACCCAGCACCATCCTCCCAGCATGAAAGCCCTTCTTCAGCTTATGAAAAGCTAGATCACCCAACACTATGATGTTCCACAGAGAAACCAACAACACTTCCTTACAAGATGCAAAATTCGAGCCTTTGGATCTCTAGGATGAGGGATCCATATATAGATGTTTGTAGGTGGGTGAGTCAGCTTCTAGGTTTTTGATAAGTGTCATTTCTCTGATAGTTCTCAGTTTCACTTGGATATTTCATGATCTCTTACTCATCCCTGGGCGAATTCAGAGAGGCAAGTGTCACAGGAGAAGTTTCTGGAAGATTCCATGATCATCCACCTTGCAAACTATCTCTGCCATTTGTCTACTCTCACCCATCGCACCCCGTAGAAGGGATTTTCAGTATGCATCACACCCCCTGTGTGCATTAGTTGGGATGCACTGCACTTTGACCATGGAGTAGGTGAGATGGTCTAGTTTTGATCAATTCTGAGTAGTTTTTCATGGAGAACTTCTGGGAGATGATGTAATCAGCTAACCTTGTTCCTTTAGGGTATGAAACAACACTTTTAGGGACTTAGAAGCCCTTTGTTTATGGACATATAAGATTGTGGTTGCAGTGCCCAAATATGTCTATAACACTTATGATTAAAATTATGACATTAGAAATAATAGCCATAAAGGAGACTTGGGTACATGAATGTATACCTCCTTAGTAGAGGAGTGATTATGTGGAAACATTTTTGTCATTCTTATTGATTTTATGATTTACTTAATTATATTTTATGGAATTTATGGGATCATTTCTTTGTTTCTTTTTTCTTTTTTAGGTATCTCTATTTATTTCATTGTACCTTCCCTTGAGCACATTTAAGTAGCTAATAAGATCTTAATTTTTTATGGACTTTGTGCTTGAATATCCTTCCAATATATCATGGTGCTCTTTGTAACCCAAACCTATCTTGATTGTTGGTTATATCTCATTATTGAGGATGTTATCAAGAGTGTTATGCAACCAACTCATAAAAAAAAAAAAAGAGAAAAAATAGATCACTGATTTGAGAAATAGCCTCTTTGAGGGGGAAACCTCATTTTCATCACATAAATGAACAATTCTTGGATGATTTTAAATGACAAGACCTCCTTGGTATATATAAGGGTCTAAGGGGTCACAATATAATGAGAGCCTACATAACAATAATAATGTAAGGGTACAACAATAACAATAGTGGGCGTATATGGGGCACAACAATAACAATATGGGGGCTACATGGGCACAAAAATAAAAATAAGGGGGCTACATGGGCACAACAATAACAATAGGGGGATACACTACCAATAACAATAAGGGGGCTACACTAATATTATAGGGATCTAACAAAGAGTTTCAAGTCCCTTTACAAATATTAAGTTCAAATCCACTTGATCTATACATTTCTTTAGATATTTTCTTCGAGAGATTACCTTCGCTTGAAGCCTATCACAATTTCTATCCCATTTTGTTAACTGATTTGAAATTATTTCTTTTCTTCTCTTTGTTGAGTCTTCAAGTTGAGTTTCAAATCAATTATTTTTTCTTCATTTGGATATGGATCTATCTTTTGATGTTTATCAAATAACTCTTTTCTTAAAGATACATTCTCATAGTCTAATCTTTCACAACTCCATGATTGCTTGTCCTTTATCTATTTTATTAGAGTTTATTTAGTTTTTTTTTCCTTCTTCTAGTTGAACATGTTGGATATTGATTGATTCTTCATCTAAATAATGATTATTATTTTTTTTTGCATTCAACAATTGTTCCTTAAAATTTCTATTCTTTCTTCTATCCTTCCTTAGTTCATCTAGAGCACTAATCAATTATCCTTCAAGGTAAACTCCATATTCAACTTCTTCTTCAAAATGTAAATTATCTATGTAGATATGTTTAGTTTATATGACCATGAGAAACTATTCATCTAACACTTCATCTGATGTTCATTCATTTCTCTCTTCTCATGAGCAGCTATCTTCTTTGGACTAAAATTCTTCTTCTTCTAAGACATTACCTTATAATTTTTGGATCTACTTCTATTATTATAATCTCTTTAATTTTTTTTATCTTCTACTTTAGAATAAGGACATTGAGAAGCATAATGGCCAACTCTACAACAATCAAAGAATTTAAGAGGTAATTTACATTTATACTTTCCAGATCCCCTTTTAATATTCCCTATGAATTTAGCTACCTATAGATCTAACTCATGGTGGAGAAATCTTGAGGTTCTCTTATTTTTTTTTTATATTTTAAAGGCAACCTCCTTTGATCCCAGCCTCTCTTTTCCACCTCATTTCATATGTTGTTGAAAATTCCATGTAGTTTTAAAATTTTTAAGTTTGTCTAGGTCCTTCATCTCCTCAATGGTTGAAATATTAGCATTGAATCTCATAGGAAGAGATCTCAACACGTTTTGAACAATAATTTCTTCATTAACATTTTCATTAAGACCTTTAATGGTGTTTATGCCTTCATCAACTCTAATAAATAATGATGCAGTATTTTTATCTTCATTGATATTTAGACTTTCAAACCTCATTATATGTCTTTAAAGTTTAGCTTTCTTTACCTTATCATCTCTTTCATGTTTCCTCTGGAATTTATCTCATACCTCCTTTTCATATTTAAAATGCATTACTTTAACAAATTATAACTCAAAAAACCCACACATAATTTAATTAATTACCTTTACATTGATTGTAAAGGTCGTTTTTCCATAGAATTCTGTTAAAGGAGTTGTTGGAGTTTTCTATCAACCTTCAACAGAAATCCAAACATCAACACAAAGATAATTTAAATAAGCACCCATTTGTACCTTCCATAAGGTATAATTAGTCCCATCAAAGAGTGGAACTCTTCTTGAAAAGGCTCCATATTGATTGGCCATTGATTCCCTTAAGATGTACCTACTAGTGATTTGGTTGTTCCTAGAGGAACTCACTCTAATACCAATTGTTGAATTAAACAATTATAGTAAGGGGTGAGGATGAATCAGTATAATACAATTTTACATGCTTATCTAAAACATTCAATAAAAAATTAATATACTAGTCACATAAGAGAATTGAACACAAGATATACGTGGAAACCCATTAGGGAGAAAACCACAAAACTTATTTTAATTTTTGAGTGAACTAGGCACCAACTTACTATTACAATCTTTTTAGGCATCAACCTACATGAGACACCAATCTCCTAATATTTACAAGCACCAAATTTGTCAAGGAATAAACCACCTTTGATTTGCAAGTAACAAATTACAGGAGACACCAATATCCTTGAGATATGATAATCCATTTTTTTTACCTTCTAGATATTTGTTTCATAACTTTTTTAGATTGGATCCAAGACATCTTCTTTAATTATTATATTGATAACAATATTTTAAGGAAGATCTCATTTCTTTATTAGTAGAATCCTTCTCTTTATTTTTCATTGGAACTCTTTTCCCATGCTACACAATGAGACACTCTATTCTACACACTCCTTACTGGCACAGATCTCACACTTCTCAACTCTACATACTCTGTTTACACATGTTTACTTAGATCTATCAAAACATTGTTTCTATGCTTTCTTTTCATCTCTTACAAGAATAGACCTCTAAGATCTCATGTTTCTGTGCTTGCCTCAGTCATGCTTCTTAATGGTGTATATGTTATCACCAAAGAATTGATCATCTAGCGTAATTTACTATATGGATAAAAGTACACTTTGTAAAGCCAATTTTACCATAGTAAAATTGCTTTCACTGTGAGAAATTACTTAATAAATCACATTTGTTAAGTAATTTATAATTAAACCCATGAGGAATAATTAAATAAATCACTATTTATTTAATTATCTTCAAGGAATAATTGATTAAACCATTGTTTAATTAATATTCAATGTCATATTTGACCCAGTTATGAAAAATAAATCGATAAATTATTAATTATCTTATTTTTATCTAGGAATAGTTAATTAACCACTAATTAATTATTATTATTTGTTAAGTTTGACTAAATCCCTTAGGAATAATTAAATAAATCATTATTTGTTTATTAGTCCTTAACCCATTTCTTAAGATGATAAATAAAGCATTTATTTATTTATGATTTTCAAATAAAAGTTTAAATAATTTTTCCCTCCTAACCAAATATAATAAAATATTCCAAGTGGTTATTCCAAGAATGGGGTTAATAATATTTTATTAATTCTCATTATTAGAGGATAACTCAATGTTTGTTATAAATAGAAGGGTTTTCCTTTCATTATTCACTTTTGATTATTTTCATTATTGCACTCACTACTGTAACTCTGATTATTATCATTGTCACACACCATTTTTCTTCCATTTGAATTCCAATTGAGCTCAAACTTTTTATATCTTGGGTTTACACATTATAGAGGAGAGAGATTGTATCAAAAATTTGAAGACATTTGAGGGTAGCCAAGAAGCCATCCCATAGAGGGGGACTGGTAACATTTATTTGTTCCCTTCATAGGTGTCACAACAAAATCTATTCTTTGTATATCTGGTTTCCATTGGATTATTGGAGTTATTACTATTTCATTTTGTTGTTTAACTATGATTGTGGCATAGATCAAGACTTTGGCAGGTTTTGTTTCTATCATTTGCAACTAAACTCGGGAATTTCTAATTGTCGCCAACAAATTGGTGACTCAACTACTTTTTTAGTTCAGATCTAGAAACCTAGGTGAACTTCAGTTTTCAGCTTAGGGTTTCTTCTTTTTTTAGTCTCTTAGTGTTGTTCACTAGCTTTCTAACCCTAGATCTATCAAATTTCTAACTTCCGGAAGTTTTCTGGTCTTTTCTACAAGTCACAGGAAGTAGCCACGATGGATATGACAATATTTTCCAAGACTTGCTGATTAGGAATCAAAGAGAAAAAATCACACTTTTCTGCCCAAAAAGTACGATATGGAGGTCCAGAGAACACCTTTTAGCCCAAAAAGTGTGATATCCCTAAAACGAGGTCAGTACCTGTGATGTTTAGGGTTTCCAGGTTTTTGTCAGATCTGTTTTTGGGTTTCATCGAGAGCTATCTACTAGATTGGTTAACTTCTTTCTCATCCCACTTAAGCCTTGATATACTCTAATTTACTCGTTGAAGTGGAATTTAACCCCTTAAGATTTCTAGTATGCTTCCACCTTTATAGGAGGAGTTTAGCTGAGTAAGAAGTTTGAGTTTCTGCAACACTTTCAGCCATATTTTCCAGATCTAAACCCTTCTATTTCAAACATTCAAAGATAGGTTGTATCCATCAAAAGTTTCATATTAAAACTTGTTTGGTCATTGGCCTTAGGGTCCCATCAGTTGCCCTAGATTTTACACTCATCTCCCTATCCTTTTGCAGCGATCTTCCTCTTTGGTTTTTTTCTATTGTTGCACCAATTTCTAGTAGCCTAGCGTGATTTGATCCCAGTCACACTGACACTTAGATATCTCGACCTTTTTAGTGTGTTTTTAGTTGACTTTACCACCAACCAACATAGTGTTTGAAAACCTAGTTTGGGTGGGGTTTAGAAAATTGAGTTGTTGTTCATTTTCTGTTGTTAATTTCAGTTTATATTTAGCAATTTTTTTTCTTTTTTCAAACATGATCTGAGCTTCATTAATAAACACAATTTTACACACAAGCACACCTTAAGCGAAGGGAACCTGGTTTACACCACCAAGCCAAGATTTAACATAATAAATTTATCTCCCCACATAGAGACAGAGCCATATTGTTGATCTACCTTCACCATTTCCATGTCACTTGTGTCTTACCACCATTGTGCCACCAAGGCATTTGTCATGAAGACCCTTAGGCCTTCATCCCCATTTTCTGCTTGGGCATATTACTCCTCCCTGAAGGGTTCAAGTTCATAGTCTCCCGAGTCCCCATACCGACTCTTCTCATGGTTCATCTGATTCCTCATCTCCTTCACCGCATATTGTCACCATGTTTGCACCCATAGATGGTGCAGGAACCCAACCTAGTTTTTCCTCCAGTTCTACCCCAATGGTCACAAGAACCCTTCCGGCAGCCCCCATGCTCCCTTTTATGGCTGGATTAAGTCTCCCAGATTTTAGCTAGTTGATAAACGATCCTATACAAGATGATTTTGGTTTACCTGCTATGCCAACTAAGCTTCCCTTAGACATCCCAAAGTTTGAGGAAAATTCTGGAGAGGACCCTACTAATCATGTCCGCTCCTTCCACATGTTGTGTTCATCCAACACCATTACCGATGACTCCATTCATCTTCAGTTGTTCCAATGCATGCTCATTAGAGACACTGCAAAATGGTATGTAGACCAGCCCAATGCATCCCATTCCATTTTCACGATGCTTGCTAAAGCGTTCCTCTCATATTTTTAGTTACCTCTCCAGTAGGAAATTGGTACGAAGCTATTGACCTCATTCTATGAGTCCTCTGCCACTCGTCTTTTTGATCATGTTCAGGAATGGCCTAGAACGAGGAGCACATGTCATGCCCCACCCTTCGAAGACCGTGTCTATCTAGATTGGTTTCTTAGGAGCCTTTTATCACCCATTGGAAAAGATGTCGCATCCAATTTTCCTCAAATAGAGGAAGAAGCTCTCCAAACCACTCTGAGATATGACCTGGTTTATGCGTAATCTGGTTATGTCTATACCGTCATTCTAGACCTCCCCTGTCGTGGAGGTGCCAATGCACCAGGGGCATTTCACGTCGTCAATAGTATCATTGGAACCCTTTCACACCCTTTGCTACATACTCAGAAAGGTTATGGTTATTTGCAAGGGGCACTAGTTCCTCCAACACATATGCCCCTCTTGCTAGCAACATGTTTTCAGAGCCAACCAATTCTCAACCTGTCTACCAAACCATTTCTCCTCCCTATGCACAATTGAGTGCTCCAGCCCCTTAAGCATTAGCACTACAACCTCCCATGCATCCTTAGCCCCAGCAGCCACCACCCCCTTAGGGTCAAGTGTCTGAACAACAAAGTGCGACGAATCCCCAAAATTTGAAGAAAAATAATAAGGGGAAGGGTAACAAGGGTAACCTGGCTAATCAAGGTAATCAACCTAGTGAACCCCAAGGGAACCAACCCAACACTAACAACCAACAATAGGGTAGCTAGACCAGGTAGAACAAGGATATTCATATGAAAGTGTCTTGTGCATGTTGTGGTTTACATGGCCATTATACATATGAGTCTCCTCTCTTACCCTAGATGCACCAAATGTGGGAAGCTCAAGAAGCTTCTATGGGTCAACAGTCGCCTCATAATCCTACACCATCTCAACCAGCAATTCTTACAAATCCTTTCCCTCAGCAAGGATTTGTTGCTACTTAACCTTAGCTAGGTCAAGTAGTCCATCCCCCCCAACTTTCTAGTCTTAGTGAATACTGGATCTTCATGATGAATTTTGATGAGGTTAATCCCTCTGATATCAACCAACAAACTTGGTCTCGTCAATATGACAAGCCATCGAATTTGTCTACCACTGAGTCCAAAACCAAAGCATCTACTAAGGCTCTTACTACAACAAATGGTCCATTATAGATCCCTCGGCCTAAAGTTGAGGCAATTCCCAAGATCCCAAAGGGAACATTACGTCGTAATGTGGCTTCTAACTAAGCTACCCATACATATAGTATAGTAGATGACTTGGTGCAATCACCTACCTCCATGTCGATGGTGGAGGTACTCTAATACTGGGCATAATAGATCCTTCTAACGATCATTTGATTGTCTTCCCAATTGATACATCAGATCATCCCCCATTACCTTCATCTGTTTCTTTCCAGATACTAGTTGGAGTTCGTAATGTCATCATCTCCCGATGCATTATTGACAAAGTTGCATCCACCTATGTGATGTCCATTGCCATTTGGAAACAACCTAAGTCACTTGAGCTGTCCCCATCCACCATCACTTTGTGTGCCTGGGACGAGCATTCCTCCTAGCCTCTTGGCATGTACCACAACTATCCAGTGCCTCTTACAGGAAAGAATTTCCATGTAGACATTGAAGTTATTGATGCCCCTTTAGATTACAATATTCTCTTGGGTCGTAATTACACATATGCCATGTCAGCCACCGGATCTGCAGTTTTCCACAAGATGTGTTTCCCCATAAAAGGAAGATCCTCACCATCTATCAGTTGACATACTATGAGTCGACATCTGTGACTTCTCCTGAGTCCATTATCTCATCGATATCAGGTAAGTAGTCTTAAAATCCTCTTACAAGTGTTTCACCTAGAGTCTACAAAGATTCCTCATTGTTGGGTGCTTTCCCTAGTCCTCCCCCTCTCATCTTAGAGCCTAACTCTTTGAGTGTTTGCCTGTTACAAGTGTCACAGGATGCCCTCAAGCAGTTTGGTACATTTGATCTGCAGCCAGCTCCTCAACACCATGGGGTTACCATCCCCTCGGAGCCATCCAGATGCACCCCCTAGGACCTCCTCCATTTTTGGGTGCCTCTCCTATGTTTCCAACAAGAACTGTTCCTCCAGGTCTCAACCATCTAGGAGTTGTTTCGCTAGGACATTAGCCTGTAGGCCATATTGTTATAGCTCCAAATCTCACTCTTGAGGTTTGTGATGCTGCACTCATGGCCTAAGGCAACCCATCCTTCCGGACTTGGTCCCAAATTTAAAAAAACAATGTTTTTTCCCTATACGCGACATTGCCCTGAGATAAATGCATGTATACGCGGGTCTGTGTATACCCAACCCGCGTATATGTATAAAAACACTTAAAAGAAATAAATCTCCTTAATTTTGGGTGGAGATCACGGGGTTTACCTGTTAGTGCCCGTGGCCCAACTGTTCCCAATGAATTCCCAACTAAAAAACTACTTTGGGAGAAGTATAAAAAGGCTTCTATGGGAAGGCCAAAGGGAGGAGAGAAGAGAGAGAAAGATTTCTATGCTGAGATTTCCCTGACCAGGTCTGAAGATCCTTGTGCGTGCTGCACTTCCCCCATCCTATAGGAAACCCTTGTTTCCTTGTGCGTATTGATGATTTCATACTACTTGAGAGATCATGGAGTAAGTCATGGAAGGAGTTTGTTAAAAGCTTGAGACTGGACGAATCTGGGAGTTGGTTCCGCTTGGAGCCTGCAAAAGGATGACTCAAGTGAAATTGTTCCTTTTCTGTACTTTCTTTGTCTATAATAAAAGAAACACATGTTTTTGTTCCTGATATAAATCTTCTTCATGTTATGATATTCATATTATGATTCATGTGTGATCAGTTATTTAATTGCATAACTAACTACCTTTCCTTATAATATGAAGTTGGTTTCTTTATGATGTCTACTCCATATACTACTGTACTTTCTTGAATTGGTTTTTTTGTAGGTCAAAGGAGCAAAGGAACTCCAAGAAGGGTTTGGACCCTGGAAGGCTCTTCTCGAACGTAGGACCTCAGGTACGCTCCCCTATCATAGAGTTTGCTTATAGTAGCATTATGATTGCATGGAATGTGTGTTTCTTTGCATGGATAACCTTCAGTCTGCTAGGGTATTCACCGAAGACCCTAGGGGAGTTTATGCCACAACAGAATTGGTGACTCCACTGGGGACAACACTATTGTCGTTCCTAGTTTGGGTGTATTCAAGCCAATCAGGGCTTAGCTGTCTGTTTATCTTCTGTTACTGTGTAGTCAGTGCCTGAATTGTGAGCTTTGATCAGTTTTTTCCAGACTTTTTTTTTTTTCTTGGAAGCTTTTTTATATGCTAGTTTCTTTGTTTACAGAAGCGTATATACGCATTTTTCCTTAATTGAACCTACGTATACGCAAGTTTCCTTAAGCCTTGTCACATATACATGCCTCTGTGTGCAAACACAGTCGAGTATATCTTTAATTTTTAAGATTTTTAAAATTTGTTTGTTTCTGGAAGATAGCTTGCTGGTCTGATTCAGTTTGGAACAATCACTGGTTTGTCACAGTCTTTAGTTTACAACAAGTGTCTTGTTTTGGATTCTCTCTAATTGTGAAAAGGTTGGTCTTGTTCGTTTTCTTGCAAACGTCATTTATTTTTGCTTAAGCACACAAGGTTTCTTGCAAGGAATCTTGGCTACTCTGTGTATTCAGGGCAGACATATTGATTTCGATCTTTGTGTTGAGTTTTGTTGTAATGACTTTTTGGTTTGCATGTTTGAACTATTTTTATGACCATCTGCTTTTCTTGCTTTCTGAAAGTCGTTTGTTCACGCTTTCTTGAAAGTAGTATTTTCAATCTTTTGGTTTCCATTGCCAAGCTCATCTCGCTGCTTGTTGATTGTTAAAGGCATTCCAAAGCACATTTTTTGTTGAGTTCCCACTTGTTTTGTGTTGCAAGCTCACAAAGTGCTTCATTGCCTATTTTTTTCGGTCATCAAGTTCCAGCCTTGTTAGAGAATTTTTGAAAAGTCATTTTTGAGTTTCTTTTGAAGGAAACTTCTTGAAACTTGTTTTTCTTTCTTGAACTTTGTTTTCATTGAGTTTTCCTTTTTGTTGAGTGAAAGTGTCTATTTGTTTGTCTTCATCTTGCTTTTAGTGCTTAGACAAAATAAGAAACAAAAACTTATATTCCCTCTAAACATTTAAGTGGAAAATCTAAAATCGATAAACAAGCAACTTTCATATTTTGATTTAAGAGTAGTTTTTGAATTTTGCATAGGCATGTATTTGTTCCATTAGGATTAGTTTGTGCATCTTTCTAGGCATTTATAGTTTTGTTAGCTTTTGTGAGTGTGAAGTTTGAAAAGAAAAGAAAAAAGTTTTACTTTTATTTGAAGTTCCTTTGAACCCTATAGAAATTGCTTTTCATCGAAAAATGAAAAACAAGTGCATTTGCATGTAGTTTGGTTTTATTAATTTCTTTTGCATCAAAACACCACCAGTTTCACTTCTGTTATCCCTTGACTTAAATAACAGCCCATTAAAATCAAGCGCTAATTTAAAATATACTATAACTTTATATTTGTCGAGTTAGATACATCAACAAGTTTTAGGATATTTTAGGGCCTTGGATTAGGTGTGTGGAGAGTTAACTCTCCAAGGCCATTTTAAACTGTCAAACATAGGAGTCTGAATAGTGAGTGAAAATCCAATAGCGTCAGGAAGACCAGGAAAGCTCCAGATCTGGGAGTTAAGCATGAGGGTCTGTAAAGAAAGGGAAGAGAGATACCCCCTCTCCTACTTGTCTGAACTTACCTCACGACTATTCTACCTGGCTTCGATACGAGTTGGTAACCTTAGTTGCTACTCCTAGGGATCTACACAGGTGGTTGTGGTGGGGAATCCCGTGGCACTTGAGGTTGATGTTGTATCACTCTCAATGGTACTACTGGAGGGCACCCTTGCAAAGCTTGGGGGCTTGAACCAGCGCAAGATGTTGTTAGGAGGTCAGCGTACCTTCCTCTGTTAGCTTCGCTGATAGGACTGGGCCGTCATTATCCCAGACTATCTTCAGAAGGCCCCTTACTTCACTTTCTCGTATTTTGGTGTCCAGTCCTAATCACCCGGAGCGGAAATACTTGGAAGTTATTTGACTGGCTGATATCTTTAGGGACTTTATAGTGTGTGCTCTGTGCTCCTAGTTGGCCTAGATTTCAATTTTTTGAGTCTTTAGTTAGATCTTAACAAAAAATTCAAAGTGGTTGATCGATCACCTAGATGATCTCGAAGACTTCGTGGTCTTTCACCACCAAGTTCAGAGCCTTAACCTAGAAGGCACAGAGGTAATACTGCTGGTGGGTTTCATCCCATGGCAGTTGACGCATCAGGGATTGATCCTCCCTCGGGGGCATTAGTGCTCAAGATAGGCCTGGTACTTCCACAAGACAAGAGAGAAGTATTCTTGGACTTTCTCGAGTTCTCTTTCGGACGCAAGATAACGTAGAGGTAGAAGAACTCTCAGATTCATTAGTGGCTCCGAATTCTCCCCTACCTCCTAGTCATCCGGAAGTGTTAGAATATGTTGATTCTCCAATGCATCGACTGTCAAGTCCACGTCACATAATGCATTTACCATTGATGACCACTACTGGAAGCATGGCTTCTATTACAAGTGCTACGAATGTGCTGACTCCAATATTTGTACAAGGGGGAGGAACTATTTCCATCCCCTCTACTTCTTTATTCGGGTCTTTTGCTAGCATGTCTTTAGTTGGGACTACCTCCATTCCTTCTACGAGTGGAAACTCCCAAACCAATGCTTTTAGTTCTGGATTTTTCCGATTTGGCACCCATTCACATGGTATTCTGCCAGTTCCGTTTAGTGCCACCACATCCATGATGGGTGGATCGGCTTCATTCTAGGGTTTTCCTATTGGAAGTGCTCATATACCACAATCCAACCCAACAATTGGATCTATGCATTTCTCTTCTTTAGGACAAGGTAGCAATCCTTTTCAAGGTTGGACTAACCCTGCGGTTAGTAGTATGGGAACTGGGAATTCATTTCTCGGCCAGCAAGGGAATAGGCTGTACTCCATGATTAGTTCATTCTAAAGTATTCCTACCCTAGCCTCTGCTTGGGATCCTTATCATGGGTTGTCTGCTCCTTATAATCCTTTAGGAGGAAGCTTCGCCAGTTATGGAGATTTTGCGGCTAGAGTTGGTCAAACTCCGAGTTATGATGGATCACAAGGCATGCCTTTTGGTTCAGCTGGTTCTGTAGGTTACTTTGGGCAGCGTGGTGCCTTCCAAAATCCAGGCCCATCTTTTCAAAACTTTGGGAGTTTCGCCCAGTCTAGGTGGAACCGCCAAGGTCCTCCTAGGCTTCTGTTTCTGGAAACTTTGAACTTGCCAGACCTCACAAAGTTAACAAATGATCCAATCAAATATAACCCGGCTTGGCCTCCGGTCCCAACCAAACTCCCTTCAGACATTCCAAAATTCGAAGGGAAGAGCGGTGAGGACCCGGGCAACCATGTGACCACATTCCATTTGCGATGCTCGTCGAACTCCCTTATTGATGATTCAGTTAGGTTGAGACTTTTTCAGTGCACCTTGACTGGTAATGCGGCCAAATGGTATATAGAGTTGCCAGGGGGAAACTTTACATCTTTTACCGAATTAGCTAATATTTTCTGAAATCATTTCCAGTTGCATGTCCGTTATGATGCCGAAATTGAACTTCTGGCCAATTTTTGTCAGGACACGACAACTCACATTTCTGACCATATTCAGGAATGGAGATGGAGAAAGAGGCTCATTAAAGCTGAAATCCCTCCGGAGCACTGTCTTGAATGTTTTTTTAAATATTTACAACTTGAGATCTCTAAGGATGTCTCGATGTCCGGAGTTTACTCCGAGGAGAAAGCTATTTTTAGGGCCCATCAATTAGAATTGATCTACTCTCAATCTAGGATCCTACAAAAATACTTGCCAGATGCTCCTAGATCGAAGGTTGACATAGCCAAGTCGAAGCCAGGTCCCCATGGGGATGGTATTGTTGGATCAGTAGACACGAATGCGGTGAACTTGTTGAGCCAATTGAAGTAGTTGTCATTGCAAACTGCTTCAAGCAACCAAGTCACATCGTCTACTAATTCATCTTCCCAACCCTCTTCGATAAATGTTGTCCAATCTGATAATCCCAAAGGAAATCAAAACTCCAATGGGAAAAAGAAAGGATGAGGTAAGAAAAAGAATCAAGATGGGAAGGTTGACACAAATAAATCTGGCAATGATGCTGGTGGGGGTAGAAATGAGTCTAAAAAGAAAGTCAAGTTTCCATGCAAGTTGTGTAGTGGAGACCACTTAACTCATCTCTGCCTGAATATTCAGGATGCTCAGCGCTTGTTAGGGCAGCAAGGGGCTTATAGTTCTCAAGCTGTGTTAACCAACCCTTTTCCCCAAGGGAAACAATTGCTTGCTGGCGCGAGTTCAAATCCTGGTACCACCTCAGGGGGCAGCCAGGAAGGGGAAAACTCATCGAACGTTTTCATGATGGGTTCTAATGTACATGTGGCTACCCAGTCACGTGATTACGGTGAAGCCAAAACTTCCAAGGACAAAACTGCTCCTGGAAATACCGACCTTCATATTGAGTGACCCCCTGTTGAGACTATACCATGGATACCGGAAGGTTCCACTAAACGCGTGGCTATCAATCCTAATGCTAGGGCTGCCCAGAATTATTCCATTGTGGAGGATTTGGCCCAGAGTCCATGTGCCATGTTTGCTTTAGAGGTTCTCCAGTCGTTTCTGGCTCAACAAAGTGCTTTACTCTCAGCAATTGGGGCACTTGATCCAACCAACTCTTTAGTGCTCACTTTTGACATGTTAAATGTCAAAAAGTGACTCCCTCATCACATGGCTTTCCAGATAAAGTCTACATACCGAAATATTAATATTTTTCGCACCGTTATTGATGAGGGAGCTTCCACGTGCATCATGTCGATGTCTTGCTGGAAGGCCATTGGATCTTCTTTGGCTGTTCCTTCACCTACCCTTCTGACTGTGTTTGATGGGCATTCTCACAATCCGCATGGGATTATCCCAGCTTTTCCTATATGTGTTGGAGGAAAGGTCATCAATGTTGAAGTAGAGGTCATAGATGCTAACCTAGACTATAATCTCCTCTTAGGAAGGAATTGGGTATATGATATGGATGCCGTTGTTTTGACTCTATTTCGTGTCATCTGCTTTCCTCATGAAGGGAAAATCATTAAGGTTGATCAATTGGATTATTGTCCAGTTTATCCTCAAGCAACTTATGACTCTATTGTCCCCTTAGTGGATAACCCTCGCCCACCTACGGAGAATATAGGAGTTGGGATGTATTCCTCATTGATGGGTACCTTTGAGTTTCCCTCTCCTATCACTCGAATCAATGTCATTTCATCATCCAAGGAGTCTCCTCGAGAAGGGTTCTTCCGAACTCATTATTTTTTGAACCCTTGGATCTTACCTTCACCTATGACCACATTAGCTGAAGGACAACTAAATTGAATGGCATCCCCTATGTCTGTGGCTGAGCTTAGATATCAGTCTATCGTTAACTCCTTAGACAACCACTCTGCTCCTTCTTCCGAAGAGGAGTTTGAGGGTTATGTGGCCCCGGCTTGGGCCTTTGATTCCACCTCTGCCTTGGACTACTTAGAGATGGTTTTACCTTCTGAAGAAGCAATCCTCGAAGTGATGATGGGTGTAGATCGACCTTGGGAAGACTTACACCATCGTTCATATTTACTTCCTCCATTGTAGGAAGTGGAAGCTAGGTTCTCCAAGCTATTCACTAGTGATGTTTGTAAGATATCGAATCCTTTGGCTCTAGCACACTTTCATGCTGAAGGTAATATGTCGGTGATCTCAGAAATGATATCAATAAACATATCTAGGGACCCTAACGTGATTGAGAATCTCTTCATCGAAATCGAATGTTCCCCTGAAGAAGTGCAAATTTACACCGACCTTTTTAAGAAATTTCGAGATGTATTTTCTCGGTGTTATGAGGAAATGCCTAGCATTGATCCTTCTATAGTTCAGCATGAGATCAAGACATATGAAAACACTAAGCCGATCCGTCAAAGACTTCAACCAGTTAATCCTAGGAAAGCAGCAGCCATTAAAGTCGAAGTAGAGAAGCTGCTCAAGGTGGGTTTTATATTCCTTGTTCCTCTTACCGATTGGGTTTCTAATCCGGTCCCAGTAGATAAAAAGAAAGGAACAATCCGAGTATGCATCGAACTTAGGGACTTAAACAAAGCTTGTCTGAAAAATAATTACCTACGCCATTTATTGATCAGATTATTGATGAGTGTGCGAGTAATGAGATTTTTTCCTTCATGGACGGTTTTTCTAGTTATAACCAAATTTCTATCTGTCCTGAAGATCAACATAAGACGGCTTTTATATGTCCCTGGGGTACCTTTGCATACAGAAAGATGTTGTTTGGTCTCAAAAATGTTGGAGCCACTTTCCAGTGGGCCATGTCATATGCTTTCCATGACATCAAACATATCATTGAAGCATACTTGGACGATCTCACTACTCATTCTTGAAAAAGAATTGATCATCCCAGTCACCTTCTAATGGTTTTTGAGCGATGTCGTTTTTATAAAATCTGTTTGAATCCAAACAAGTGCATTTTCGCAGTTACGTTCAGTCGGCTGTTAGGGTTCATCGTGTCAAATGAAGGGATTAGAGTTGATACCTTCAAGGTAGAGGTGATAGTCCAGTTGCCTCCCCCGTCCTCCATTCAACAACTTCAAAGTCTTCAAGGGAAGGCTAATTTCTTAAGACGGTTTGTAGCGAACTATGCCGAGATCACTAAATGGTTTATGCATTTTCTCCGCAAAGGGGTTCCATTCGTGTGGGACAACTTTGCGCAATGGTCGTTTGATGCTTTGAAAAAGGCATTAGTCTCTGCCCTGCTTTTGAGTCCACCAGATTATGGTAGGGACTTCCTTTTATATCTCGTTGTAGCAGAATTAACCATTGGTATGGTTCTCATTCAGGAAGACGATTCTCTCACAGAGAACGTGATCTATTACTTGAGCCGAGGCTTGATAGGTCCTGAACTTCGCTATTCTTCGGTTGAGAAGTTGGCCTTGGCAGCTGTCCACGCTGTCCAGCGGCTCCATCTTTATGTTCTACTACACAAAACTTTTGTCTTGGCAACAGTTAATCTGTTTCAGTTTGTCCTCAGTAGGCGAGTGATTGGGGGCAAATATAACCGATGGATTGTCATTCTACAAGAATTTGATCTCGAGTTCTTGTCTGCTAAGTCCAAGAAACCTATGGTTTTTGCCGAGCTAATTTCCGAGCTGCCTTGTGGAGAGGATACTGTTTATGAGGAAAGTTTTCCTGATGAAAATTTAGTCCTCATATCTTCACTCGACCCTTGGTATGGATATATCATTGTTTATCTCCAGACTCCGAAATTTCCCTCTGCTTTCTCTAAGGATGAACGTCGCAAATTATGTCACCTCTCTAAAAATTATGTCATCATTGGTGATACATTATATCGTAGGGGGGTTGATTCAATCCTTCGGTATTGTTTAACCTTAGAAGAGGTAGAGTCTGTGCTAAATGATTGCGACAGTGGAGCTTGTGGTGGCCATCTATCAGGGCTTGCTATAGCTCAACGTATCTTGCGTGCCAGCTATTTTTGGCCTTCGCTCTTCAAAGATTATGTTGAAGCGGTCAAACGCTTTCACCCATGCCAATTTTATACACGGAAGATGCATGCACATCCAGCTCCTCTTTTTCCCGTTGTCACTGTCAGTCCCTTTACTAAGTGGGGTATTGATTTTACGACTTGTCATCTGCCTTCAGCAACGAATCACAAGTATATTATCGTGGCCATCGACTACTTCACGAAGAGGGTCGAGGCCATGCCCACTTATAAAAATGATAGTGAGATAGTGGCTTTGTCCTTTTTAATCTGATTATCTCAAGGTTCAGTATCCCAAGAGAGATTGTCACTGACCATGGTAGTCATTTCCAGAATCAACTAATGTCCGAATTGGCTCCCAAACTAGTTTTCTGAAAGGAACATTAGTCTCCTTATTATCCTAAGGCCAATGGATAGGTCGAGGCAATAAAAAAAACTCTTAAGACGATCCTGAAAAGGACAATTGATAAAAATAGATCCAATTGGCATCTTATGTTGTATCCAGCTCTATGGGCATACCGAACCTCCATCAAGACTGCTACAGGTTTTCCACCTTTTCAGTTAATTTATGGGTTGGAATCTATCTTTCCTGTCGAATGTGAAATTCCATCTCTTAAGTTAGCTATTGAGCTCCTTCCAGAGACCTCTCATCTCGATGAGAAGCGTCGAGATGTAGCCACAGTAAATGAGGCTCATAAGAAAAGGGTTAAAACCCAGTATGATAAAGCTGTCCGTCCTCGTGTCTTTTCTGAAGGTGACCTCGTCTTGGTCTATGACCAAGATAAGGACACCTTAGGGGCAGGAAAATTCGAACCTATGTGGTACGGTCCTTTCATAATTAAACAAGTTTTAACAAAAGGGTCATATGAGTTAATCGATTTTGAAGGAAACAAATTGGCAGAACCCCGAAATGGGCTCTACCTTAAGAAGTACTTTTCTTAAGTAGCAACTAGGCAATGGCTTCTTTGTGCATTATGTATATTTGTGCATAATTTGTCGAGATTTTGTGATATCAACACTTTTTGGTTTGCTTTGGTAGGTGTTGATGGATGACTTGGTTTATTTTGGATTCGCCGATGGTGCTAGTCGGCACACTTGGAATCTCGCCTCTATAGCTTGGGTACTGTATTATCCAACTGATCAATTGATGGTATCAATGGGAGTATGCATCGGTCCTGCTTCAAACAATATGGCTTAGTATACTGCCATCATTAATTTGCTATCTGAGGCAATTTCTCACAAAATCGACTCGTTGGTAGTTTATCTTGATTCACAATTGATAGTGTCACAATGAAATAACATTTATCGAGTAACAGATCCATGTTTATATCGCCAGTATTTAAGGGTGAGGTTGTTGCAAAGATCATTTACTTATATTAATTATTTGCATATTCCAAGATATCATAATTGGTTAGATGATTCTATCGCTAGTCAAGCATTAAACTATCACATCAATCATTCATCACAATAAATTAAGCATCAAAAAGTCAAACTGTATATATATATATATATATATATATATATATATCATAAAGCATCTTGAATGTACATAAGTCTATTCAAAAAATATACAAAATTGGGAGTCAAATGCCCATAATCATGTCCACTATATCTAATTCCCTGGCTCAGGATGAGCGGCTAAGTAGGCAACTACTGCATTGGCTGCATGCCTAAAAGTGTGGACCCAATCACATGGCATGCCAACCACATGACCCTGCATCTCTATAGGAAGGTCCTCTACCACCGCCATCAGTACTCGGTGGGTTACCCTCACCAAATGCTGCTGAACTGTGTGTAGAGTTCGTTCAGTGGCTACAGCCGCCTCTTTGGCCCCTTGGCTGCGACGCTTGTGCCGTGGGAACTGATCTAGTAGTACAAGCCCAATATCTGGAACATGATCATTATATTAGTCATTTGAATCCTATCAAAAATATTTTCAAAGTTCATTATTATATTTGAAAAAAAAAAAAAAATCATAAAATCAAAAATCACTTACCAATGTCGCCCCATGCTGCGGTTGGTGGTAATGCTAGATCAGGATCTCCTCAGAAATCCAACCCGGCGTGGGGGTAGTCATCAATGGCTATAATCTGCTGATCCCACCAAGAAAAGAAGTCGTTGTCGAAATCAATCTGTGGGACCTCCCCACCTCCCAGATGTTTCATCAGGTCAGCCCACCTGCCCATTCCAGGATCTCGTGGGGCACTGATTGAAACTGGTACTCTGGGACGAAGTGCAGGGACTCTCTCGAAGAAGAAAGAGAACAAAATAGTCCCATAAATGAAGTTTTTGGTCTATCCTCTCTTTATAGATGTGAGTTGGCTTTTCATGCTAGCCAGAAGAGGAGTACACCAATCAAACACTGTGGTGAGACAGTCAACTGCCACGCTCATGTTTAGCCGTGATGCCTGATGCAGAGAAGCGGATTCGTTCACTCGAGCTATGATGAACAGGATTATCCCCAATGGTAGACTCGTCACATGTGTGATGGAAATCTGACTTCTGACTTTCTTTGGATGTCCCGGGAAATATATCTGTACGTAGTCCTTAATCGAGAGATTGCTCCGTGTTCTCTCCCGGGAATGTACTACCTCTCCCCTTCGGGAAAGGCCTGTAATGAAATAGATATCTTCCACTTCTATCCTGAGTGGCATCTGGTTGATCATAAAAGCATCCTCCTCGATGTTCTAGTAATCAAGAAGCATCTCGAGTAGATGTGTGTTTGCTTTCATATTTGGTAGTTTGAAGAAATTAAGCAAACCACGTCCCCGTAATGCATCCAAAACCTCAGGACTGTTCATAACTTCTTCATCTACTACGGTATGCTCTCTTTCTCACCAGGTGATTGTCATCCTGAAGGATAAATCAATTTCAACCATTAGTTTTTTTGTTTGAAATGTCTGTGGCGTATACGCGGGTCCCCTTTACACACAGTCGCGTGTAGGGCCCGCGTGTATGCGGGTTTCATATTACCAACACACGTATACGTCGCAGAGAAAATTTTGGCAAAAAACTCAACGGTAAAACATTAATTAAAACTTCTAAAAATAATCACAATCAATTACAAGTTAAGAATGAGAGTTACCTAGAGATTTTGGAGGAATATGAACGGTTGAATTTTGCGTATGGGAAGTTAGCTCCTTTTGCTCCAATTCTTTGCTCTCAAACTCAAATGGTGAAAATGGTGAGTCCAAAAACCTTTTTATAAGCTTTGAAAATGTCAAATTTTTTCAAAACTTGATTTTTTTTGGTCTCATGTAACTTTTAACGTGGGAGCTTGGAATGTCGAGAATGGTTTGATTTTCAGGACATTTTGGACATTTTTGATAGTTTCGAGGCGGTTCCATGACTGCTGACCCATCATGGCAGGTATCATTTTCTCACTAGCATATAGGTTAGGGAAGCCATTTTTCCCGTTGCATCATGCATACTAGCCTCCATCTGTTGATACACTTGCCATAGGGTCGATCCCATCGTGTTATAGTTCACAAACCATCTTCAGTCACTGATTCTTTAAATCATGACACAATGGTAAAGCCATCCTTTACATGGGAATCCTAGTTAGCACCTCACTGACATTTGTTGCCCATGCTGCTCCAATTTGAGTAGGCTTGGGAGTCCTCTGTAGTCCCGCCATGACTTATACGATGAAGACTCATTCCTCTTTGCTTCTTTGTTTCGTTTTGGCCTTATACCCCAGAGGCTCCTTTTTGTTGTGTTGTACTATTGCATTGAATTTTGACTATCTACACCTTTTGGCCTTAAGCCAGCTTCACTTGGACTCGTGTTTAAGCCAACTTTTGACCATGACGACTGCAAAATCAAACTTGCATACCTTTGACCTTTGCAGCTTGACACACCTTGACCTGTGGAAGGAACACACCTTTGAGTGTCTCTGGCCATTTTTCGCCTCCCTACATTGAGCATAGGAATGTTCTAATCCCAGGAACTAGATCATCTGCTTTGCTGACACTCGTTCTTTCCATTGTACTATAGCATTCTTTTATTCTTTTTCTAGCTTTAAAGAAAATGACCAAAAAAAGTTATATATTCCAAAAAAGAGCGGGAACGAGATAGTATTTCCATTTATTGTTGGCAGCTAGCATCAGTCATGTCGCCCTTGAACAAAGCACTCGAAACAAAGTCTCCTTCGCTTGGGTGGGATTTAGTTTGAATTAGGTATGCCTTAACCTTGTTAGTGAGTCAGTTCTCCCCCAATTGGTTATCTCTTCCAATCATATGGAGGGTTCGTTTGTGCCTCCTGTGCAACGAGATTATACAGAGTCAACATATGCTGCCACATAGTCACATTGAGTTGTGCTGAGTTGGCCTCTCTGCAGTGTCCCTTGACTTATTTTTCAGTCGGCCATCCTTGGTTTTCAGTACTATGTCTATCATCACATCAGTTATATTGGTCCTTTACTCGTGCTGGTTTGAGAAGGTCTCCATTGACTTCTTGCTGGCGGGTCTTGTCCTTATCGACGATGACATCTTGCTCTGAGGATAGGCCTAGAGCTGCACCCTGGCCCTATTTTCATTATTGATAGGTCACCTTGTGCTCAACATCGATCAGTATCATGGGTCTTTGACTGAGTGGTTTCCCTTGTGTTCGACATCAACTTACATTATCACACATTGGGATTCATGCAGTACATTGGTTTTCATTTGACCCTATTAGTGGATATCTTGCCTCTGTGTCAGCTTTCATTATTGGTTAGTTCAGAGGGTTTCTGCCGTGCGCTAGCCACATCTTGTGTACGCTGGAAACGTACTTTGGTTGGGTTACTACATCTTTTTCGTCCAATTCCTTCCACATTATTGGCCTATGGGTTACACTCACGCTAGATTGATGGAGGATGCCTTAATGCCTTCCTTCTAGCAGATCTTTCCCTATCGACTTCGACTCATTGCTCTGGGGAAAAGATCTAGAGTTCATTTGGCAGTACCTTGGGGTTTGCAGTCATTAGTGGTAGATCCTTCGTTATCGACAGTGGGAAACCATAATTGTCTCCTGATCGATAAATTTTGACAGGTGTTCGACTCCAACTCATCTATTCACACTTGTTGGATTGTACTGGGTACCTTGATGCTCATTATCATTATCGATGAGTAGTCTCACGTTTGTTAATAGTATACATCAATGACTAGTAATCAAACGATTTCTCACATGGTCGACTTCAGATCATTTATTCCCATGCTGTATAAATGTACCACGTGGTCGGTGAAGACCTCGGGTTGTATCAACATTCGTTGGTTCACTTGACAGTTGCTCCTGTTGCTTCTAGTAGATACCACTTCACCTTATATGTTGCAGTCATTCATGGCGAGATTTTATATGCTGGCACCTGAGTTTGTAGTGTAGTACCATCTTATTCCGTCATGTTTAGTTGGTACTTTTTTGGATCAGTCTTTGATATCAGTGATCCGCTTCATCTTTCAACATCATTGACATTCTTATATGTGACATTCAGACATGTACTTGTTCGATGATGATCACATGATCCAATATGTATTTTCCAGTCATCTATACTTGTATACTTGGTGGATCCGCTTATACTTGATATGTGGATATGCTGCATTTTCTCTGAGCATGGGTATGCCCACCTCAGACAGTGTTTTTTTCTAATCTCCTTTTGTGGCTTGGCATGTTGAATTCTGGTGCAGTCCTTCTCAGTTTTGGACAGATTTCCTTTCCATGAACTTGCTTAATACCTTTCGGCCATCATGTACCCCTTCTGACCTCATATATTAGGGGGCATCTGTTATAGCTCCAAATCTCACTCTTGAGGTTTGTGATGCTGCACTCATGGCCTAGGGCAACCCATCCTTCCAGACATTGTCCCAAATTAAAAAAAACAGTGTTTTTTCCCTATACGCGACATTTCCCTCAGCTAAACGCGTGTATACGTGGGTCTGTGTATACCAAACCCGTGTATATGTATAAAAACACTTAAAAAAAATAAATCTCCTTAATTTCGAGTGGAGATAACAGGTTTTACCTGTTGATCACCTGTTAGTGCCCGTGGCCCAACTGTTCCCAACGAATTCCCAACTAAAAAACTACTTTGGGAGAAGTATAAAAGGGCTTCTATGGCAAGGCCAAAGGGAGGAGAGAAGAGAGAAAAAGATTGCTATGCTGAGATTTCCTTGACCAGGTCTGAAGATCCTTGTGCCTCCTTCACTTCCCCCATCCTACAGGAAACCCTTGTTTCCTTGTGTTTGTTGATGATTTCATACTACTTGAGATATCATGGAGTAAGTGATGGAAGGAGTTTGTTAAAGGCTTGATACTGGACGAATCCAGGAGACGGTTCGGCTTGGAGCCTGCAAAAGGACAACTCAGGTGAAATTGTTCCTTTTTTATACTTTCTTTCTCTATAATAAAAGAAACACATGTCTTCGTTCTTGATATAGATCTTCTTCATGTTATGATATTCATATTATGATTCATGTGTGATCAGTTGTTTAATTGCATAACTAACTACCTTTCCTTATAATATGAAGTTGGTTTCTTTATGATGTCTAGTCCATATACTGTTGTACTTTCATGAATTGATTGTTTTGCAGGTCAAAGGAGCAAAGGAACTCCAAGAAGGGTTTGGACCCTGGAAGGCTCTTCTCGAACATTGGACCTGAAGTACACCCCCCTATCGTATATTTTGCTTATAGTAGCATTATGATTGCATGGAATGTGTGTTTCTTTGCATAAATAACCTTAAGTCTGCTAGGGTATTCACCCAAGACCCTAGGGGAGTTTATCCCACAACACATATACCTTTCTTTTTCCCCCTTTGGGAATATTTTCTGTCACTGTCATGACTTCTATGGTCCTTCCTAACATGACTTTGGGGATCCCAGTATGGTACATTGACCCCCCTACAAGCATTCCCCTTAGTCAACTAAGACCTTATCATGCTTTGACCTTGATTCAACCGGTCCATATGACCCCTGTCGCTGCTTCAGTTCCATCACAACCTCAACAGGGACCCACTCTTGTTACGAAAGCATTCAGACAAGGGGGGAAAATTCAAGAGAAAAGAACCAAAGGACAAGGCTCCCCAAGCTCCTCCAACCCCCAAGGTCCCAAAGCCATCACCTACGTGCACTTTGTGTAAAGTTGTTGGGAACACCACGAATATTTGTCCTAAACTCCCTCATCTTAAACCTTTGGTTCATGAAATGTTCCCTGAGTAAAATATCCTTGAAGTGCATGTTAACTTACTGGGTTCAACCAAAAAACTCATAACGCTACACACAAATCATCCTTGTGCCTTGTGTGATCATCATGGTCACTACTCCCATTGTTGCCTTCGTCTCGATGAATTTCATGATTGCCTTAAGGCACTTTGTGAATACGATACCACTCGTAGCGGTTCACCTACTCCTCTACCCATGGATTTTGGTACCACTAGTAGACTAGAACAGGGGGACTTTAGTCCCACCATCGTGATTCCTCCCTCCAATTTCAAGATGACAGACTCCATGAGGCATATCCTTTACCTGTTGTTATCCTTGAGTTCCTTGCACGTAAACCTTTCTGATATTTTTGTGCACGCTTCTATCGAACCTCCTACGATAGAATCCCAGGTCTCAACATCCATAGATCCTCCATCTACTAGCTTGTCATCTACCATTCAAGATGATGTGTATGTGAACCTTATTTCTCAAGTTGATGCACCAGGTACCAGCTCTGCATCATGTAGTCACTTTTCCTCCTGTTTTCTCATCTTTCATTCTAATGAGGACATCATGGAAGATATGTCTAGCCTTGATTACCCTTGCACTTAGGCAAGGGGGCATATTGTTTGGAGTATTATGAATGTCATTTCCTTTCTAATTCTCCCAATGCACTCTACCTACAAAAATTGTTCTCATATCATATCCCTTTGATTTGCATGTCTTTATTTCTGTCATGAAGTTAGGTAGGTTGCATAATCTCATCCATTGTATTTTGCACCTTTTAGATGGATCCATCATCCACACCATACATCGGTCATGCCGATAGTGTGAGTTGCTTCTCTAGGAATCTAGCCTCGACAACCTGGGCCATTTTTACCCCCTTTCATACGTTAGTCCTTTCAAATGACATGTGCATTGGATATTGCACCAATAACCAAGTCGGATATGAAGTAGTGATAGGTTTGTTAGTCGATGCCCTTGCTCATTGAATTCTTCGTCTTCATGTTCATTTAGATTCCTTGCTACCTTTCATGCAATTGAATGGTGTCTATCATGTGCATAACCAAGTCCTATTTAGAAAATATCTACAAGTTAAGCTGTTGGGAATTTGAAACCATTACTTTTAGTCATGCTCCTAGAGCCCAAAGTAACTATGTAGATACCATTGCAAATAACATTCTAGATTGGTATTTATCACATGTATACCACAAAAGACAACGATAAAACACAACACATGGCGAACCATCATTGTCATATAAAAATGCATAATCATATTATGTATCATATAAGTATTTGGAGCCCATATCTCTAAATACATTAGACATGCCCATAACATGTTCCAAAAATCAAAACCAAAGTGACCCATATGTCCCCATATCTACTCACTATCTAGCAAATCTCACGTCAAAGGATTTGCTCCACCTGCACGTAGATCATGTATTGCCTGACCATCCATCGCCATGCACCACATGATACCTCACCACTCTGAGGGTAGGCAGGTACACTCATCTATGTATCAATCATCTAAATCATGCCATCCACACTCTAAAACTCTGGTTAAGAGTACCTCACACCTATGGTGTAGATCAATGAGTAGCGCACTATCCTCTGGACCTTGACGTGATGATGATGTTCCCCGATCTACAGCACTAGGCATTGTGGCTCATCCTACATATCTTGCAGGTTTTACTGGTGATATTTTTGCATACCACATATTTTACACTCAGTACCATATTCATGTGATAAAAATATGAAATGGACCATAAAAATTGTAACTTAACACTTACCATCTAGTCCCCATGCTTGCCTAGGTGGAAGTGGTAAGTTAGGCTCACCCTGATAGTTCATTCTACTATAAGGATAATTGTCAATGAAGAGGGGCATTTGATTCCAATGTGAAAAGAACTTAGGTTGGAACACCCGTCAGACTCCCTCACCTCCTCCTCTCCATAGTAGCTACCCCCAGCGGTGCATCCTAGGCTCCTATGGGCCCCCATCTCAGATCTATACATGAGGACAGATGGTGGGTATCTTCTCAAACAAGTATGCACATAGTACTATACCAAAAGAACAATCATGATTCGCCTACCTCCTACATAGACTTAATTGTCATTTCACTGATGACAGCGTCATCTAGGCCCACCCATACTAGGTCCTGGCCAAAACACTCTCAACCAGCATGATCTTCCCACCAGTGATGTGGTGGAATGCCTAGCTTCCCAAGACCCATAGCAAAACTGCAGTAATAGTCCGTGTCTCTAGCCTATCTAGATCACCAATCCAGATAGTTGTGCCCTACACACACATATCTTGTGGAAAATGGTGCTCCACAAAATCTATAATGTTCCTCCCATGAGGCAACACTGGATGAATATCCCCCACCACTCCTATGGGAGGGATTCCAGTCAAGAAATAAATATCCTGTAATGTGAGCTCAATCTTGTGCCCCTACGTGACAAATACATCCTAGTCTAGATCCAAATAGCTCACAATTATCGATAGCAAGGGTTCACCTATCCTCATCAATGGGTTCTCTTCCAAATTGAGAACTACATAGTGAGCCAATGCCCCTCGAACCCCTTGATCCCTCTGAATCTCAGATTGAAGGGTAACCAAGTCTTTCTCATGTGAGTTGATTTTCAGCTCTACTATGCCTGCAAAACACCATATGTCTTTTCAGTTCAAAGAAGAAAACACTGGTCTACATTGATCAACCTACAACCTCCACTAGGCCAGCAAACCACCCCTCTTTTCAACCCCAAATCATAGTTTTCTTCCCTAAAAGAGAGAGGTCACAGGTTTTCACCTATTTCCTATGAGTTAGATCATAGTTTTGGGCCCAAAATGTGTGATGCGACCATGAAGAGGAGTAGAGGTCTCCCAGGGAGCTGCAGGGTGCCAAAAAATAGGAAATAAACCACTAAAATTTAAGAGATGAGTAAGGCCACCTACTTGAAAGTCACAAATCCTGATTCTGACGGTGAGTTTGTCCACTATGATCTCCACAATATTTAGGGTCTTTTCCTCCTCTCTGAATTCACCACAACTCACTTATAAAATGAATTCAAATTGGAGGGAAAACATCCTTTCATAGAAAAATCCACAATTTATTCTGTTGCCCATTGTGACCAAACCATAGCTCAGTTTGATGAACCATTAGTACCGCTAGAAATCTCTCATCGAGGGTTATAATGGGTCTTTCTCAATTTTTGATGAATTGACACTTCACCAGGAAGTCATTTTTCAAAGAAGTGTCAATTCGTCGCCTCTCAAAATCGAATTTATTCATATGCGACACTTTTACTTTGAATTCCACCTCCTCTTAATACTTGTCATCTCACGTGTTAATTTTTGTCATGAGTCACCATCATTTACTCATGCTTTCATGGTCCCCACCGAGCCTATTCTGTGTGGCAATGTCATTGAGTCACCCTTGTTCAGAGGATCTGTGATGAGTCACCCTTGCATTCATGGAGCCTGTTTCATGTCCCATTATATAATGTCACAGTATTCCATCCATATTTGCATACCATTCATCTTGTGTTGCCCATTTTGGTCTCCAGTGATATTGTCCCCCATCCCCTCCGGAGTTGAGTCAGTCGCTGCTAGGTCAACCATGCACTTTATGCTCTCACAAGGGAAGTCATCTATTTGTCCCCCAGTCCCATATTTTTCCATTGTCCCTGGTGTCAGTCCATTAGTTACATTACTATTTTCCCTCATGCATTAATTGAGGGTCCTCATTTCCTCACCTATCGTGGGCCCTATTTTGTCGACATTAGCTCATTTATTCTAGAAGAACTACCTAGAGGGTAGTGTACCTTGGTTCCAACTTCCATTATTGTTCAGTGCCTCGAACGAGGAAAGGGATTCATCATTTCTCTTTGACTTGGTTGTTTCATGATTGTGACCGATACACTTGATGGTCCAGTGATGCAGTAGATTGTACCAGTGGTTTTGGGGTGTGTGTGAGATGTTTCAGATCTCATGCAGGGATGGCCCTTCATGTAGCCCCCCACATGCCTGGATGCCTTCATATTACACTACAGCCTTAGATGCAATTCTGCAGATTTGATGGGTTTGGTTCCTACTGATCGCATTGTTCGTAGCATGCACGTCTCCTTCAGATGATCCATTTAGTTTTGTAGAGCCCTTCCCTATTCACCAGGGCTTCTTCGGTTGTTTTACCCTCCCTCCCACCCATTTTTTGAGGGAAGGGCCATTATATCTCATGTACTAATATATTATTGTATTCAGTCCTAGCTCATGTTTTTTCTAGGTGCATTATATATGGGATACATTGTATTATTTTCTAGCTCAGTTATGCTAGCATGTCATGTACCATTCAGGATGTACCTCACTGCTCAATTTTATGTTTCTCGGTGAATCATTATTCTTGTACTAAGTTATCTCGGTGGGTATAGTTATGCCTCCCTCACCTCACTGAGATCCGGTACCACAACATAAAAGGAGACTTGCATTGGTATCGCCCCCTCTATTTGTATCCTCTTTCACTTCAACTCTATTGGTCTCTCTCTCTCTCTCTAACTCCACTTTGTTGTCTAGTGATTGTGTCTTTACAACATACTTCGGTAATACCTTATGCTCCTAACACTCGTACATTAGGGGGCAATCTGTTATCACCAAAAAATTTATCATCTAGCCTAATTTACTAGATGGATCGAAGTACACCATGTAAAGCCAATTTTACCATAGTAAATTTGCTTTCAGTGTGAGAAATTACTTAATAAACCACATTTGTTAAGTAATTTATAATTAAACCCATGAAGAATAATTCAATAAATCACTATTTATTTAACCATCTTCTAGGAATAATTAATTAAACCATTGTTTAATTAATATTCCTTGTCATATTTGATCCAGTCATGAAAAATCAACAAATAAATTATTAATTATCTTATTTTTCTCTAGGAACAATTAATTAATCACTAATTAATTATTATTCTTTGTCAAGTTTGACTAAATCCCTTACGAATAATTAAATAAATAATTATTTGTTTATCATTCCTTAACCCATTTCTTGAGATGATAAGGACTTAATAAATAATTTTATTATTTATTATTTCTAAATAAAAGTTTAAATACTTTTTCCCTCCTAACCAAAAATAATAAAGTATTCCAAGTGGTTATTCCAAAAATGGGGTTAATAATATTTTATTAATTCTCATTATTCAAGGATAACTCAATGTTTTGGTATAAATAGAAGGGTTTTCCATTCATTATTCACTTTTGATTATTTTCATTGTTGCACTCACTGCTGTAACTCTCATTATTATCATTTTCACACACCATTCTTCTTCCATTTGAGTTCCAATTGAGCTCAAACTTTTTATTTTTTGGGTTTAGACATTATAGAGGAGAGAGACTCTATCAAAATGTTGAAGACATTTGAGGAATAATAAATAAATAATGATTTATTCCTTAACCAATTTCTTGAGATGGTAAATAAATCATTTATTTATTTATTATTTCTAAATAAAAGTTTAAATACCTTTTCCCTCCTAACCAAATATAATAAAATATTCCAAGTGGTTATTCCAAGAATCAGGTTAATAATATTTTATTATTGCTCATTAGTCGAGGATAACTCAATATTTTGTTATAAATGGAAGGGTTTTCCATTCATTATTCACTTTTGATTATTTTCATTGCTGCGCTCACTGATGTAACTCTGATTATTATCATTGTAGCACACCATTTTTCTTCCATTTGAGTTCCCATTGAGCTCAAACTTTTTATTTGTTGGGTTTACACATTATAGAGGAGAGATATTCTATCAAAAAGTTGAATACAGTTGAGGATAGCCAAGAACCCATCCCGTAGAAGGGGACTAGTAACATTTATTTGTTCCCTTCATAAGTGTTATAATAAAATCTATTCTTTGTATATATGGTTTCCATTGGATCATTGGAGTTATTACTATTTCATTTTGTTGTTTAACTATGATTGTAGCATAGATAATGACTTTGGTAGGTTTTGTTTCTATCATTTTCTACAGATCTACAATGTTTAGCAACCATTTATATTGTTAAGAATGTTTGTCATCCACAATATTAAGTGTTTCCTTTTCATACATATTCGAGGAGAAAAAACTATAACAATATATGCTCTATCATATTCTATAATCACCACATAATTCTCTAATTTCCTATTTTTATGTATAGCTTTTCACACATTCTTTTCTCCATTTGGATATATATCCATGCCTTTTTCTACCTGGGTTGTTTTTCAATTAATGTTAGGATATTGATCCTTATGACCAATTCCTCATAAGAACTTTGACTTGTGGGAACTTTAACCTTTATTAATGACCACTTCCCATCTATTGTTGCAAAGATAATACATTGAGAACTTTTGAGGAATGTTGCTTAACCATGAAATTTGGAGTGGTTGGAATTATGTTAGCCAAATATAGTACTAAGACCAAACTCCCTAACACCGGTAAACATAAGTTCACTAGTTGACGTTCCTTGACATTTTTTGCAACTAATGGCTAATTTTCCTGGCAGTTGGGGATTTCACTCGAATTGATTCACTGCCATTACCAATTCCACATTTGATGTTTTGATGACCAGAGGCCTAATGCTAGACCAAAAATTACTGAGAATCTTATTTCCAGTGGTTTACATCTATCAACGATAAAACACCAAAATTATGTAACACATAATTTTTTTTTACCAAGAAGGGTCTTAGAAAATATTTTTAGGTCCTCGACTCTTCCGTGTCAAGCCACCATGGACAAATCAATAAGCACCACCTATTATTTTTCCATTTCTTTTTTCCATTTAACCTACCACATGTCACCTATAACCCATCCATTTGGCTCATCAAAAGCACCAAATCATACTATCACATTTCATCATTTACTGTTGCCACATCACTAGTTCTCATGACCTTGCACTGCACATCATCACTAGCACCTAGCCTATTTTGGACCCACTTTATGTGAAGTGGTGGAACATACCCTTATATCTACACAATATTTTATTTCAAACAAGCTTTTCCTTTGAACAATCGTAACTTCTACACACCATTTATTACTTTATCTATTCCACCCTCCCCCACATATCTTCATATCTTATCAGGAATCAAAAGCATATTTATGACTTTGAATAATAGAAATATTCCTAAAGTATGAAAGGCTCTTATCGCTTGGGCATTGGTTTGTTCACCCTTTGTGACTAGAAGGAATGATTGGGGGATACCTCCTTGGCCTTCTTGACGTTAATTTTTTTCCTTCTATCTTCTCAGAATTGACAGCAATGACATCAACAAAAAACACTATCAACACTAGTTGGAGAAATTGTAGGTATTTTGCTCACATAGACCTTTTCGAAACACAAATGTTGAAGCTTACATAACTCCTTTTTGCTACTCAATTTGGTTTTTATACCTCCAAAAAAAATCACAATGTCCCTAAATGGATTTTAGAAGAAACTTGAAACTCATCGTAAAATTTCAAATGACTTTGAGATGTGAAAATTTTCCATTCCATTGGGCTCCTTACTCTAAGCTACAACTAGGGGTACCCCTATTCTAGGAATCCATAAATCAAAAATTGATTTATTTGAGGATCTTTTGAGCAAGGGTATTTTTCTTTTTTTTGCTAATGCAAGATTTGTGCATTCTATTCAAAATGTTAAAATGGTAAAATTACATAATAGAACCAACCATAGGCTAAACCTTTTAGCCCTATGTAAAAGCCTCACCAAAATAAAAACCCGCCAACTAGATCCTAAAGACCCAAACAACAGACCCGTAGTAACTCAATTCCTAAATAAACAATTCATAAAAGGCCAAAAGACTTGGACCCACCAACATGCACGTTGTTCCCTGACTGTTGATTCTCCTCACTTGATCCAACAGTGGAGGATAATACTGCATGAAATAAAAGCACTGAGAATTGCTGTGTGAACACCTTGTGAACCACCATGCAATAAAAGACCCAGACCCACCAACATGCACACTATTCCCTGATCGTTGATTCTCCTCACCTGATCCAATGGTGGATGATCATATCGCACGAACCAAAAGCACAGAGAATTACCACGCGATGAGGGCGATATTATCTCCCCAACCTTGGCCACATGTTGCTTGGTGAGTGGAATTGTTCCCAACTCCAAAAAACTGCTCTAGGCTTTAAGGGCATGTGATAACCCAGAAACCACCCCAAGGGGGTATTGACACCATGAGAAGTAAAGCGGGGGTTTTGAGTCTATTGAGAAAGCTTGGACTTCGGTCCGTTGCACCATCCCAACTCCTCAAGCACTTGAACCAAAGGAAGATGAAAATATTCTTACCAGTCTTGTTGTTCTCCATCCGGCCATCCAAGAAACATCGTTGGCCGAGCAACTTCCACTTGAGACTTTTGGGTTTGCGCTTACCTGGGTTGAGGAGGTAGATAGAGACCTGCATCTAAAATGTGACAACACTTCTGAAATAACACTTCATATTAAATCCAAATCAACTAGAACCAGTCTCTGTGGCTCTATTTTGAAATGATGTTTTATCCTCATCCACCTAATCAAGACAATGCTCCCTCAATATATTCTGAGGCATCTCTTGCCAACTCAGTTTGACCCTTCTTTTGGTGCAGAGCACCCCTTGATTGGCTATAATGTCCACAAATTTATTTGTGATCCTTAGCACATGAGTAAAAATCATAGTTCGTAAGCATAGAAGGTGAAACTAAATCCTTTGAAAGACCTGAAGCAACCTCCAGTGCCTTGAGACTTTTTCTGGCTCTGTGCCACAACAAATCCTCTTGACCGAGTTAATGATTAACTCAGAATCAGCTTTAATTATTATATTCTGGAGATTATCCTGCTTTAGGATTTCTAAACATTATTCAAGTGCCATTAATTCCGCCATATTGTTTGTATCTCTTCCCAAATGGCAATGAAAAATAAAAAGGATGCAGCCATTTTCATCCCTTAACACCCCTCCAAAACTAGTAACACCCGAGTTGCATTTTGAGGCCCCATCAATGTTGCATTTCAAAAAACATTGAGGGGGAGGATTCCAACAATATGGCTTATTGACCAGTTTCTTCACCTTCCTATCCATGCCCTATGGTATAAGCCCCTACATACCCAACTGAAGAAGTATCTGCACTTTAGCTTATGAAGGTGGATTCTTTGGGGAATTTCGCACTAAAGTACCTACCATTTCTTTAACTATCTTAAGATCTACTCAATTATGTGTTGGGAGGAAATTTTTTCATTTTTGAATATTCTGTAGTTCCTTTCTTTCCAAACATTCCATATTATGAAGCTTGGAGTTAAAGCCCAAGATGAGCAAAGAATTTCATAATCAGAGAAGTTTCTTCTCTAGTTATTAAGGGTGTTGATAATGCTTCCTATGTCCCTATCTGTCTGTTGGAAAATTGTGGCAAAAGTATCCCACAACCTGGATGTGAAAATGCAATTATTGAGAAGGTGCTCCATTGTTTCCTCTTGGGATTCACAAAGCTGGCATCTAGAAGGTCCTAGAACACCTCTATTCCAAATGGTTTCCCAAGTCATAATTTTCTTATGATGTACCAGCCACATGAAGAGTTTGATTTTCATCCATCCTTGATGCCTCCATAGGTTCTACCAAACCCTTTCTGGTTCATTGGAATCCAGCTCCAAGCTTATGTGCTTTGCCTCCTTAAGATTGAAGGTACCTTCATTATTGTTGCCCCATCTAAGTTGTTCATGCCCCTCTAAAACTGGGATTTTCCTTTGGTCCAACATTGTTAGAAGTGCATCAGCTTTTTCTTTCAAGGGGTTATCATCCATGTACTCTATATTCTTCCAGGTTCTCCTTTTTTCTTCACTATTGGTTTCATCCCAAAAATATTTTACCCTAAGTAACCCTTTGGTAATAGTTTCTTTCTTGAGGTCCAAAAAGTCCTCTCTTAACAGTGTAGGTTCTTGTTGCCATTTATCCTCCCAAAACAAAGCAATATCTCCCTCTCTGATTTCCCAGCAGCTATTTTTTTGCACTAAGCCTCTATTCTCCCGAGCTTTATTCCAGATGTAGGAGCCTTATATGATGATAGTCATCCTTATGTGATCATTATCTTGCCAATTGTTGGCGTATTTTTCTTTCGAAATACGAGCCCACTGAGCCTTTGGATATTTTACCCAACACCACCATAATTTTGCCCTTAAAACTTTTCTTAGAACTTCCGAATCATCCAAACCAAGACCACCATGGTTTTTAGGTTTGAAAATATTATCCCAGGCTACCAAGGCCTGTTTCTTTCCCTTCTCCCCCTTACCCCAAAGATTCTCTTTGAATGGTTCTAAATTGTTGCAAAATTCCTTTTGGAGCTGGAAGGGATGAAAGCATGAAAACGGGATTGATTGAAGTACAACTTTTGTAAGCACTAACCGACCTGCCAAGTTTAAATATCTAATAGTCCATTTCCATATTTATCCTGCATCTTGTTAATCACCGGCTTCCAAATGCCCTTGTGCAAAGGTTTATTAGTTAGAGGAACTCCCAAGTATTTGGAAGGAAGTACATCCCTTTGAAAGCCCAGAATTCTGGAGATATTCCTCTCGATAGTGATATTAGTGTTAAAGAAAAAAATCTTAGATTTGGAGAGATTTATCTCCATACTTGTAGCCATGGGAAAGTCACATAGGATTTGTTTATAAGCTAGTGCTTCTTTGACTGTGGGGATGCCCTGCAACATAGTGTCATCAACAATTTGTTGATGGGTCAAAGCCTATATAACCTCAGAGAGTTGGAGAACCTTGATGCTACCCACTTCTTTAGCATGCTTGATAGATCGACCAAGTCCTTCCATCATGAGGATAAAGAGAAAGGGAGACAGTGGATCTCCCTGACTGAGGCCTCTTGAAGGAGTAAAAGTCTTGGAAGGAGAACCATTAACTAGAATTGAAAAGCTAGAAGAAGCTACCAGGGCCATAACCCATCTTACCTAGTTATGGTCAAATCTAAAGGCTATAAGGACCTTCCTGATATAGGTCCAATTCAACTTATCATAAGCTTTGTCTTGCTCCAATTACATAATCATTCCCGCCTTCCTATTGCTTAACAATGAATGGACCACCTCATGTGCTTGAATGATGTTATTGAGAATTTGTCTACCCTCCACATAACTTGATTGCTCCACAGAAACTAGAGTAGGAAGAAGGGGTTTGAGTCTATTGCAAATAACTTTGGATATTATCTTGTACACCACATTACACAAAGCTATGGGTCTAAATCTATCTGGAGTCTGAGCAATGTCCTGTTTAGGGATCAAAGAGATGAAGGAAGTATTGAGCACCTTCAAAATGGTTCTATTCATCCTGGAGTCCTCCACTACATTCAAAATATCTTTCTTGAAAATGTTCCAGCAAGCTTTAAAGAAATCCACATTGAAACCATCAGGGCCTGGCGCTTTACCATTCTGCACTTCTTTGATGACCTCACTAACCTCATCTTCCATCACTGGCCTATTGAGATTGAAACTATCCTCTCTTGTTATTAGCTTAGGTATATGCCTTGTTAAGTCCCTGATAAAATGAACTCTGTCTAAAATGGTCTCCACTGCTGTACCTCAAAAGTGCTAAACTAACACAGTTTCTATATCTTCATGGATATTGAGTAGTTGACCTCTGAAATCCTTGATCGAAGAGATCCTATTACGAGATCTGTTCACCATGGTGGATCTATGGAAAAATCTAGTGTTTGGATCCCCTTCTTTTAGCCATTGAACTCTTTATTTTTGCCTCCAAAATATTTCCTCTTATTTACATAAGTTCTCCTAGCCTTGATGATGTTTGGTGACTAGATCATTTTTGACTCTATCAAAGCCATCCGTGATAAGGGCTTGATTTAGTTCCTGCATTTTACCTTCAACAACTTTTTTCGCTTCAAAAATATTACGAAATTCATTCTTGTTCCAATCTTTGAGTCTGAGCTTGATGTGTTTTAGTCTTTTGTGTAGTGGAAACATTCTTGCACCCTAAATATGGAGATCTTCTATCGACCATTTTGCAATGTTGCTAATAAAATCTAGGTGGGTGAGCTAGATATTCTCAAATCTAAAAGGTCTGTTCTTGGGGGTGCCAATGCCCTGAACCTCAAGTTGTATAGGCCAATGGTCCGAGCCTCCAAAGGGGAGAAGTCTCACTATCATTTCCTTATCGGTGAGCATAAGGTCCTCTGATATTATGAATCTACCTAACTTTGAGGCCACTTGAGACTCTCCTCCTCTCTTATTGTTCCATGTAAAGAGGCCATTACTCATATCGGTGTCAACTAGATTTATATTGTCTATAAAAGTTTGAAATGCTATAGAGTCTTTTCTTAAAGTTATTGTTCCACCTTTTTTCTCTAATAGTGATTTGATCATGTTGAAGTCCCCACCCATGATCCATGGTACTCTTGCATGTCTATCTCTTAGTTCCACAAGAGAATCTAAAAGCTTGAGTTTACCATTTGGTCTCTGGGGGCCATAAACATTTGTAATCAAATAATTCTCCCTATCTCCCACAGGTTGAATAACCACTGATAAATAATTCCTATATGCTTCAACATGTATTATGCCAATCTTTTGGGGGTTCCAAAGAGTAAGTATACCTCCTGCTGCTTTATCTACTTTGAATTCTAGAAACTCATATTTATTGAGCCATTTGTTGTGTATTTCTTTTATTTTTTGAATGGAACATTTAGTTTCCTGGATAATGATCATATCCTGAGATTTTTGTTTCATTCTATTACTAAGTATTCTTTGTTTTCTTTTACCTCCTAGACCTCTGATATTCTAAGATGCGAAATTCATTATGAAAGATTTGTAAAGGAGTAGCTGGTTAGGTCTTTCATCTTTCTTGAGTCTATCATTAGCTTTCCACATTCCATCAATAACTCATTTTGCTTTTTTTTCCCTCTTTTCCTTCTGGGATTTCTAGGAGCTAATCCTACTATGGTTTTCATAGTTTTCACACCTTTGGTTCCTCGCCTTTCATTGTTTCCTTGCCTTTCTAGCCCTTTAGCCCGAGCTTTCGATAGGAACATTTGATGTACTCTGTTGAACTGTTCTTGAGGTAGTGATTCTACAACTCCCATGGTCTGTTGTTTCAAGAACCCTTTCTTTTAGATCTAGGTGTTCTCTATCAAGAATATCCTACAGTTCATGATCCTCCATTTCCATCTCACTTTGGGTCATTTCTTGGTCCATTTCTAGATCTCCATCGCTCAACATAGTCACTTTCTGTTTATTAATATCTTGTGTTTGGTCACTATTTTCTTCTTTCTCCTTCTCCCCTAGGCCGCCTTCCATTACCTGATCTACCTTTGCTGTCTCTTCCTCTTCTTATAGAACTTGGAACCTATTCAGATTGGCTTGTTGCCCTTCTGTTTGATGTTTCTTTGCCCCCCTTTTGCCTCCTTTTCCTCTATATCCAACTTTGTGAAAGTTTTCAGTGTCTTTCACTATGGTATCTTTACTTTTGTTCTCTACTTTACTGAGAGGTTAGTCTCTAAATAGGTGCCCATGCACATGGCACCTTTGATATCTGAAAGGAATATGTTCATAATTTGCTCCCATTCTTCATCAAAAACTTCCAAGATGACCTCAACCAGTAGAGCTCTAGAGAGATCCATCTCCACACATATTCGTGCGAAGGAAGTATATTTTCCCCTTCTGGTGGCCTCAGATCCTTTGACAAAATGTCCTAATTTGTTTCCTATGGTAGATAATGATTCAGTTTGCCAATAATCTAGAGGTAGGGAATAGAGTCTTACTGTTGGCCAAATGAATCGATCTTGCAGAAAAGACTAATCTCCCTAGTATCAGAAGATATCCTAGCAACAAGAAAACAATCAAATCTATATTTCTCTAAACATATGTGATTCATAAATAAAAGCTATAGAGGTGTTTAGACCCTAGCTTAAGTCCAACGCTAGTTTGTAGCGGTCATCCCTCAATTGTTCGAAAGAGTTTTCTTTTGAGAATATGCAATCACAAACAAGAAAACATCAAATAGCACCTGCATAGATAATATCATAAATCATGTCCATTATGGTGATCAAGGATTCCATAAAATAAACCATAAAACAACAGTTTATTGAGAAAAACAAACTTATTTGTTTTAACATTGAAGTAGAAGAACCTTACAACCTTTTCAGCCTTAATGTTGAACAAGTTCTTCCCAGGGTCTGAAACATGAATCTCCTTTACTTTGATGAGCCTTACACTCTTCCTAATGAAATCAAAGAGGTATGTAATCTCTCCTCCTAAAAGCTCAAATAAGAAGACTAAGTTCCAACAATTCAGCTCAAAAAATATTTGGCTTTCAACCTCTCCAGTAACCAGCCCAATGCTTCATTTTATAGTGTAGAGGAAGGAGGTTACAGGTCCACCTATGAAGGGATAGAGTCCTCCTTCAAATGGATAAGCTCCTCACATCAAGGGGTTAGCTCCTTAAGGCATGGGATGCATGAACCTTAAGGGAGCAAACTTGCCACCTCAAGGTTCCTTCCAAAAGATTCTAGAAATGACTCAAAGTGAGTTTTTAAGAATATACTTGCGCCTTTTTAACTTTTACAGGGCTCCGCACCCATAACACAAAGACAGAGTGGTCAAGTGTGCAAGAGACATCACCATTATGTGCGGGACCATAGGTAATGCTAAGAGAAAGTGTGGAACCAGAGTTTTAGAGACTTTTGAGGGATTTCTCTCATTTTCAAGACTTAATATGAAGAATTGAGGCTTAAGACTTGTAAAGGAGGAAAGTATGAGTGGTAATGGACTCACACAGATTGCAGAATGTCAAGGTGACGATTTTTTGTGCAACAGATTGCCCCCTAAAGTGCGAAGTCTGTAATAGATGAAGATATAGTTTGTCATCTATGAAGAGTGAAGTACTTTATCATTTCAAGGATCATCCTGTGGACACTCCAACTGGAACCTGTAAAAAAAATTCATTGCAAAATATATAGATGTGAACATATCATCGGTGAGGTAGGCATTCCCATACTCAGATTAAAACTGATTAGAAAACTAACTAAACTATTATGATATAAGAATGATTTTGTAATACATCAAGAGTGTGGACATATGTAGACACAATATGGGCATAGCCATCTATTTATGAATAGTCTACTGTATAATGAATAACAAACTTCCTCGCAACCTTGATGGTAGAAACTTGGTCCAGGGTCTTGATTTCTGCTTCCCAAACTAGTACTATTCTATCCGTGTGAATGAATGTGTTGAAGTCGAACATGGTAGAAACCACTTGATTACCAGTCAATGATGTGAATGGTTAACAAGTGTGAGAGAAACCACCAGTAATGTCAATGGCTCTCAAAGTACACAGTACAATCCATGAAATGTGAATAAATGATCTGATGTCGAACATGTCATATAATCCTTTGATCGAAGGTCAATGATGCAACCTATCATTGAAGGCGAGAAACCTACCATTAGGGCATGAAGATTCCAAGTTATTGACAATTTCTAGATCATCTTTCTAGATAATGAGCTAAAGTTGATAGAAAGCGATTTGTCATAGGCAAGCCCACAACACGAAACCATAGATCAAGTTTTGAAGAAACATATTGGAAAGGACTGACTCAGGGATGGTCAAAATGGATGACAGATATTTTTGCAAATGAATGGTTTGTTTGAACTAACCTCTTGAACACATAATGACACTGCAGATGGTTTGGTGACAATTGACCTGAAGCTAATACCTAGAAACTGGCTAAAGACTTTCAATATGGTTTGATTAACTGTTAGGAAAAGGATTTCCCAACCCAAGTGAACAAAAAGTGTCGTGTTCAAGAGTGGTTAACTACTTTTCTAAAATACAAAGTGTAACAAACAGGTTCATTATTCTCTCTTTTCCCCCACCATTTCTGGCAAGTACCTCTTTATTTTTGACAAGCTTGAGGAGGATAACATTTGCTTGTTTATAAGCTCATCCTTCGGATGAGTCCAAATTAGTTTTAAAACTTGATCCCTAAGAAGGAGTGGTTCGTTCCTGTTTAAATTGAACAGGTCCTTTACTATTAAATTTTAATGAGTCCAGTATAGGAAAAACTCGGTGTTTTTCAATTTTAGGGAGTCAGAAGAAAAACTTGAGAAAACTCCATGGGTGTCCTTTTTCGTAAATTTGTGTCCCCAAAGCCCGAAAAAGTATAAAATAATGCTTGAGAGAACCACTTCACCATTATGACCAAGGAGTACTTTTTATAATTAGTAGCTCCGATCTGAAAAAGTAAAAAAGCAATAAAAGACATGTAATTTTATAACCAATATCCAACTTCAAACGACAAAAGTCTGATGATATTTTCATGTTTATACGGTCAAAAAAGAGTTGTAAGTGGACCGCCTTTTTAATTCTGTTTAACGAGTTTAAAAATGAAAAAACTCGGCAACCTTTTCATATTTCATGAGTCAGAAAAGAGCTTAAAGAGGACTCCAATATTTCACTTTTTTGTAAATTTTGGAAGAGTCCGAAAAAGCGAAAAAGTATGCTCTTTGTTGAAAATGATCAATTTTCCCCGAAAAATCCATTATTCTACACAAAAACTCAAAACATTACTCATACCCGTTTAAGATAAATAAAAATGTATCAAAAAGTTATCTTTTTAAAGTGAAAAATAAATAAATTGAAAATTCATTTATTCAAAAAAGCTTATAAAAAGGGCTTTTGTAAATTCATTTTTACCATTTGATTTCAGAGTGAGAAGTGAGAGATTTTGGGTAAGAAAATTCCTGTGAAGATTGTGGAAAATCTGTCCATTGGAATTGAAAACCGTTAGCTCCAGGTAATCCACATCATCCTTATCTCGCATTTCAACCGTTTACATTTCATTTTTAGGCTTTAAAATTGATTTTTTAAGGAGAATTTGGTTTAGAAGATCACTCGCAGGGGTCCGTAGGTGCAACATGCGGCCCCTGCGGACCCAAAATTTTTCTACAAAGAAAAAAGTCATGGGTCTGCACCTATTGCTTACGACAAGTGCGGAACTATGCACTGTCTATAACTAGTAGGTGTGGGCCCCGTGAAATGGATTTTAAAAATTCAAATTTCTCTATTTCCGCCCAAAAAATTTCGAACTAAACTATTCTAATATGTTTTTTTTGCATTGTAGGACATACAAAATGCTTGTTTGGTGGGAACGCAAGCATGAGGATGTAGACCTTTCCACAATAATCCATCCACCCACAGTACGAGCATTAAAAGCATGCAGACTGTTTAAATTCTGGGCCATACTAGGCATGAGGGCCCAAGTAGACTTCTTGCAATTGCTGGTAGACAGGTGGAACATACAAGACCAGTGTTTCATGATTGGTGGCCACTGGCTCAAAATTGAGCTAGAGGACATATATTTCTTGACCAGTTTGCTCAAGGGAGGTGAACGATTATCTCTTTTTGGGACTAGGCCAGGTAGCCAGTCTGTTGCTAGTCTCCGATTGGAGTTTTGCAATGATCAAACAAAGGACAAATGAATCGATATTAAAACTATTGACCATCCTGAACTTAAGGTTATTGTATTCACTATCACTAGACTATGCGAGAGTGTAGCATTGCATGTGGCTACTGGATCCCAGATGCAAATGGAAGTAGATAGTTATCGAGGTACCATCTTCAACTGGTGCGAGGCTGTGTTGGTGAATGTAAAATTCCAACTAACTAGAGAAAAGAATGAACAACTAAAATAATTTGGATATAGTTTCCTCATTGTGAGTTTTGGTTTAGAGAGGGTTCCTATGCTAATCCCATAGCAGCTTTCTATTGGGGCTGTTCTTCCTTGAGAGCCTAAGATAATGTGTTGGGTTGCAGTGATGGACCGTCATCCTGAGGAGGGCTCAGAGGTTGTTCGATTTCTGCCTGAGTATTTTCGTTGGTTGAGAAACCAACCTTTTGTGATTCAGGATTTTCCATATGTTGGGATGGATTATCACAGTGACCCAGACATGATTCATCCACCAAGAGAGCAGTGGGATGATTCAGGTAAAATCATTTTCAACACTTTCAAAGTTTTAACTTTTTTGTTTTTGTTTTTTAAATCGTCCAAAACTGACAATAAAAAGTTTTAAACGCAGATGTGGGTCCACAACGACCAACCGATCTCTAGCCTTATGAGGGCAGACACCCAGCTGCAGCAGTACTAGCCCCACAGGACCAATCTGCAGAGATCCTGACCAATTTGGAGAATCATCTAGAGCATTTGATAGCAGATATTCCAGAGACTAGCATAGATGATATCCCACTTAGGTTATAACATATGTGATTGGGGTCCTAGGACCTTTTAGGTGGTTCCTTTGTAGGGTAGCTCGAGCAGTGGTTTCTTATTGTGATCATCACTAGGGATAGGATGATCGCTTTTGTAGACTCACATGAAATTTTTGTCTTTTTGTACTATCATTTTTCAGATAATAAGGTGTTTTTCAGCCTATGATCGAAGATGATGTATATTTTGACACACTTCTATGCTATGATATATCATTGTTACTAGCTATCTTGTGTAACATGTTATTTAATTTGTTTTAAGTTTACTATTTTGATTATTGCAAATGTCTATTTATCATACAAGAAGCAACTGCATTTGATAATGTATTTAGATGTCTTGCAATATGCTGATATTCAACGTAATCAGATTCACATTCCAAGAAATGAACTCTCAAAAATAATCTTAATAACACTGGATTTCTAGTGGCATAAACCCTGTTAAGCTGTAATACAATGAGTTCAAAATCTAACCTAACAATTAAACTCTGAATCTCAAATGAGATAGATTCAGATAATAACTCAATCACTGCACTATACTGTGTAATGTTATTTTTTATTTGATTGAGGCTTACCCCATGCATAAATACTAACTCATCAGAGGGTGAATAGATAACCCAAGTTGTGGAAGAAATGTTCCGTGTACTACGGCAAGCACCATCAACAAAACCAATGTATGTTTGAAGAGATGTCGACATCTGCAATATCAAGAGTAAAGTTAAGATAAGCAAGAATAATGATAAAAGCACTCTCTATACTAGGCACACTTTCCTAATTTAAAACACACTAGCTATAACGAAACTAATCTAACAAAAATATCCACACCAAAATTTAAGCATAATATCTCTTCAGATAAAGCCCATTTCAAGGTTTACCCAAAGAGACACCGTCAAAATCTACCAATTCATAGGCCCCTTTTCCCAGCTTTCGCTTAACAATATAAGGACCATGCCACATAGGTACAAATTTTCTAGCCCCTAACTTATCGTTTTCCTGATCATATAGTAAAACTAGGTCTCCTTTAAAAAATTACAAGGTGTAACATTTCGGTCGCACTGAGCTTTTATTCGTTTCACATGAGCCTCGATTGCTAATGCGGCATTGCATCGATTCTCATCTAGATAAGCTAAGTACAAAAAACATTTCTCCTCTTCAGAAGTGGCTAGGAGTAATTCTATGGCTAATTGTAATGACGAAATTTCGCATTCAATGGGTAACACTACTTCCAAAATGTAGACCAGTTGAAAAGGAGTGAAACCAGTTGATGTTTTTACTGAGGTTCAATATGCCCAAAGTGTTGAAAATAACATGTTATGCCAATTCGACATATGAGTACCAATGATTCTTTGGATCATAGTGACTAGAACTTTATTGATAGCTTCAACCAGATCATTAGCTTGTGGGTAATATGGAGTAGAACTATCGTGACGCAGGCCAAGTTGATCTATCAGTTCAGTCATCATGATGTTTTGAAAATGACTTCCACAGTAATAATAGCTTGAGGAACATTGAATCTAGCAATTATATGATTGAAAACAAAAGTTGCAACAGTTTTTCCATCTGCCGAAAATGTAGGCATCGCCTTGGCCCACTTAGTAAAATAACCTACCGCTAGGATGATATACACATGCCCCCTGGCCGAGTGAGGGTTACATGTAATAAAGTCGATACCCCAATTTGTGAAAGGGCCAACGACAATTATAGGGTGGAGAGCAGTGGGTGGAGCACGCATCTTACGATCAAAAATTTGACAATTGTGGCATTTCCACACTGCATAGATACAATCTTTGAGTAAGGATGGCCAGAAATAACCAGTGCACAATATCTTTAGGGCTGTGGCATACCTAGACATATGACCACCACATGCTCTAGAGTGATAGTCATTGAGAACCTTTTCAGCTTCTTCATGAGTTAGGCAATGTTGGAAAACAGAATCCGTCCCTCGACGATAGAGTGTATCACCAATAATATTGTATTTTTGGGATTGGAAGCATATTTTCCATCGCTGCGATCATGAGATTTCAGGCCGAAAAGATTGGGTTTATAGATAAACAATAATATCTCCATACCATGGATCAAGAGTACTAATAAGAAACAATGATTCATCTGTAATGGGCTCTTCCACCACAGTTTCAATATTAGTACGTGGGAAATCACACATCGGTTCTGCAAAAACCAAAGATTTCTTTGCCTTGGTTTTTTCAAATTCTAAGTCAAATTCCTACAGGATAACTATCCATTCGGAATACTTTCCCCCTAGCAATTGTTTGGTCAAAATATACATCATAGGGTTACAGTAAGAAATTACGTGGTTTTGCGTAATAAGATGTAGTGACAAAATCTTTGGACAACTTGAACAATTGCGAAGGCCAATTTCTCCACATGTGAATATTTAATCTCGGTCGGATGTAGAGTTTGACTAAGATAGTAAATGTTCATTGTTGAATTCATCTGCCTGAACTAAAACCATCCTAATGGTGCAATGAGAAGCAGCAAGGTACAAAAAGTAATCCTGGTTGTAATTGGGAGGATGCAATAATGGCGCATGAGTTAATGCATGTTTAAGTGCATCAAAATATTTGTTAGCTATCTCATCCCAAAAGAATGGAGTATTCTATTTCAAAAACCTGGTAAAACCTTTCGTTATCTCGACGTAGTTAGGAAGGAAACGACGTAAAAGGTTTGCTTTCCCTTGCAAACTTTGGAGTTGGCAAAGAGCCAAAGGAGGAGGTAATTTGATGATAGCTTCAACCTTCGAGGGATTGACATGAATGCCAGCTTTTGAAATAACAAATCCCAGTAAACGACCCGTTTTTACAAAAAATACACATTTGTGTTGATTCATCCTAATTCCATAATGCCTACATCTCATAAAGATAGCTCCTAAATGAGTGAGATGATTGGCTGTACGTAATGAATGGTTAGGTAAATCATCGAGATAAGGCTACAAAATGTGCTTGATGTCATGAAATGCATAAGACATAGCACTTTCAAAAGTTGCTTCAACGTTCTTCAATCCAAAAGGTAATTTGTAATAAGCAAATGTCCCCCATGGACAAATGAAAGTTGTTTTAGGTGGATAAGTAGGGAGTATGTTGATTTTATTGTAACCGGAAAAACCATCCATAAAGGACAACATTTCAATGTCGGCACAATCATCAATAATTTGATCGATATAGGGGGTTGGATAATTGTCCTTAGGACAAGCTCGATTAATATCCCTATAGTCGATGCATATTCTTATCGTTCCTTGCTTTTTTAACACGAACAATATTTGATACCCAATCTATTAAAGGAATTGGATAAATGAAACTTGCATGAAGTAATTTCTCAACTTCAACTTTAATAGTAGCGGCTTTTCTCGGATGTATCTGACCCAAATGTTGTTGGACAGGTTTAGCATCTGGGTAAGTTTCAATTTCATGGACAACAATTGATGGATCAATTCCTAGCATTTCTTCATATGACCAGGAAAAAACATCACGAAATTCTTGAAATAGGGCTTTATACATTTGGATTTCATCGTCCGTACAGGAAGCACCTATATGAATGTTTTCAATAATTCTGGGTTTAACTAAAATGTCAATAGGAACCGTTCAAGATATTTTTCCCAAGTTTTACTCAGAATCAAGATGTTGCAATGGATTCTATGGTTCTTTGACATAGTCAGTAGTAAAAATAGATGAAAAATCATTTTCAAAATGATCAAGCTCAGGTAAAAATGAAGATCGATGATGAAGATCTTCCCATGGTAAATCATCAACAGACAAAAGTTCACGAATTTTCTCATTAGTATGAATAGGGTCAGAAAATTTTGTTGAAGTTGAGGTTGATATCAAAAGTGATTCCACATGGACCACATTCATTGGATCAGTTTCAGTTGAACAAGAGTCAGAAAACGACTGTATAGCCTGATATGCAATTTCAAAGGGACTCAAAGGCATTATGTTACGAAATGAATCCACCTCAGAATCAGAAGGTACGATCCAAGGATCATCAAAAGCAATAGTGTTCGATGAAATCATATGAATAGTTGCAATATAAGGCGATACATTAGGAGGAGGGAAGGAAAAAGTTCCTAGTAAACCAGAATCTTTAATCAAACCTACCCCAACATCCTTGCAAGGGATAGTTGTTTCACCAACATGCCGAATACTATCTGAAGAGGTTGGGTCTGATGAAAAATAAGTCAGTTGGTCTATTGTGACGATCTTTCCATTATGAGGAGACTTGATAAGTTGAAAGACCGTTGAAACAACAACAGTCATAGCGTAAGACCAATTGCAACCCAAAAGAAGGTTGTAATCTAGAGGGGCATCAACCACTTCCACATCTAGATTTACAGTTTTACCTTCAACCCCTATAGGTAAATCCTGCAAAATGCCAAGAGGATGGAACCCTCAGCCATCAAAGGCCTTTAGAATCATCGAAGACTGATTGAGTGTGGGAGAACCAAGTGATCTCTAACACTAGATCAACATAATACACGTAGAAGCTCCCTCATCAATCACAGTCCGAAAGCAAGGTCTATTTTTGACTAACACTGGAATCTGGAAAGCCATTTGATGAGGTATGCGGGGTGTACTATTCTATAAATCGAAGATTATTAGGTTTGAATCTTGAATATCAACAGCTCCTATAGCAGAAAATAGTAATTTACTTTGTGTTGGGCATGATTGTAGTACTTCCAAAGCTAACATTGCTGAAGGGGAAATAGCTAAGTCTTCAATAATGTTATAATTCTGAGTAGCTCTCGCATGTGGATTGAAAGCTGATTTCCGAAGTATACCTTTAGCAAGTGGTTTGATTACTAAGTGAGGGTTAGGTTTCTCGATCGATAGTGTATCAGAACTAGGAGGAGTTGTAGTTGATGGGTTTGAATTGGAATATTTTGCTTCTTTACCACCAACAGGATTTTTACAACCATAACCTTGTGATCGCGTCACAATCCTGACATGAAACATCATCATAATGGGTTCTTATGAGGCATTTGAGGAAGAACCAATCATCTTACTATCTTTATTAGGAAAAGGATCCTTCAGGATAGCAGGCGTTTGAGAACCTTTGACGATTTTCGAAACCTCAGCTCGATGTGGGCAGTCTTTAGTAAAATGATCGTCATCACAAGTGAGACAAGGATAGCGAGGTATACGTTTCTCATTAGTAGATTCATTTTATCTATTTTATCTTTTGAATTTTGTTTGTTTTTCTTCTTCCCCTTCTTTTCACCACCGGATTTTGTTTTGGCCGTAGATGATTCTATGACATGGATATCGGCAGGAATTTCAGTGGGAGAGTCTCCTGTTGGGGAATCTGGTAAAGTTAAAATAAGAGAAGAATTCTTTGAATATTTATTCTTGATTTTAGTACTAACTGAACTAATCATACCTTCAGCGGCATGAGACCCTAAAGGAGCTGCAGTTATTTGTCCATGTTTCGGAAGATCGGGGATTTTTTCATGTAAAGTATCTGACTGCGTATAGAGGAGGTCAAGGCACTGAGCTTGAGCAATTACTTGCTCTTCAGTAACAACTCCTGCCTTAGCTACATCTTCAGTGATTTTAGGTAACAATGATTTTGCAAACCATTCCGCTAAAATTTGATCCGGAATGAAAACTTTCACAAAATTCTATCTACGCCACCATTCATGAATATGATCAGAAATATATGTGGACATCGATTGTTTTAATGAAGTGAACAATTCCGTGCCATTGTCCTATCTGATAGGCAAATGAAAATGAGTTAAGAAAGAAGTGGCTAACTGACTAAAATTATAAAAAGAGCCTCATGGTAACTCAATGTACCATTTGGCACCAATACCAATTAGAGTTTGTTGAAAAAGATGTAAGCAAATTGAATCATCAATGATAGAATTAGATGCACACGAGAGGTGATAATTCATCACATGATTTGATGAACCTTCTCCTGACTTACCCTCGAACTTTGGGATATCACTGGGCAACTTATTCGGCATTGGCGGCCAATATGGAAGATAATAAATCAGATCGTTCATAAGGCACGACAAATCAAGTAAATCCAAAGTTGCAATAAATGGTAACTGATGGTTAGGGTCGCAAAAACCTTGGGTAATAAGACCAGCCCCAGGAGGAGGATATCCAAGATAACCTGGAATTGGATTTGCATTAGGAATATTATAACCTCCTGGGAAACCAGGATTAACTAGACCAAACTGGGGTTGTTGAGGCTGTTGATAAGTATAGCCAGGGTACGGTTGATACTGATAGACTGGGTTTTGTACAGTAGGACCGAATTTATACTGTCCCTGGTACGGTTGATAAGTGAATTACGGTTGACTTGTGACAACCTTACTTGGACTAGCTTGTCCTGTAGGCATCTAGACCGAAGTCTGAACTGTAGGTCCTGACTGCGGTAAAGAGGCTTGAGGAGTTTGCACTAATACAATAATAGTAGAAAACGGAGCTACCGATACTCCAGAAACAAGTGTGGATTGAATATAGGTTGCAGTAGTTGCAGCGGTAGTTTGAGGTAGAGTCCGAGGTGAACTAGGCCCAGACTACTGAACTGAACTAGGTGCAGAAGTTTGAATAGTAGGCTAGATAGGTTACTGGGTTGGACCAGCAACCAAAGGTTGTCTAGGTTGACTTAATAACTACATATTAGGTTGCGTGGTTTATTGAATTTGAGATGGATCCCACATCATATTCACTCCAAGGTATGGACCCATAAAAGGTTGTGCATATGGAGGACCATAACCGGGTTGAGTGTAGGGCTGATAATTAAGCGACACATTTCTAGCTCCTTGTACAAATGGTTGACCAGAAGGTGGTTAGAAACCTTGATTTGGGTACTGACCTTGAGGATGATAGCCCTGAGGCACGTACTAAAACTGGGGTTGACTTTGAGATATATATTGAAACTGGAGTTGACCTTGAGGCATGTACTGAGTCTGGGGTTGACCTCGAGGTATGTACTGTTCTTGAGGTTGCCCCCTAGGCGATAACTGATTACCTTGAGGTTTCCCCCCAGGTGGTAATTGACTACCTTGAGGTTGCCCCACAGGTGGTAACTGACTACCTTGAGGTTTCCCTCCAGATAGTAACTGACTACCTTGGGGTTGCCCCCTAGGCAGTAACTGACTACCTTGAGGTTGTGGATTTGCAATACTACCAGACATCATAAGGATTTCTTTTGTGCTCAATGGTTGAGTTTCATTATTACCAGTTGATAGCTCATGCTCGATTGGTTGAGGAGATGCTCTTGAAAAAGTACTAGTGACTGACTGGTACCCCGAAGGAACAGAAATACCACCATATAAAAATGTTTCCAGTGTTTGAGAAAACATAGATGACTATCTTGACATATTCAATGGAGGATAATAGCCTCTAGGTGTTGGATGAAAAGGAATTTCAGGTGGTGAAAAACTAAGGCTTGGGTTTTCTAAACAAATTATCAATGATACATACCAAGCATCACTCCTAAAAGTACTATAGAAAATTGATTCACGCTCCCTAAGTTCTAAAGCTGGTTGATTTTCAGGAAGAATTATGTCTTCATCCAGACTAACAAGTTCTTCAATTGAAATGAGGCCAGAAGGAAGATTTTAGGTAATGATATTTCCTACCCTGGGTGAACCAGGACTAATAGAAGTTGGAGAAGCAAATCCTAAAGATAGAGTAGGAGCAGGTTTAGTTTTAGGCTCAGAAATTTTAGGTTCTTCAACTAATTCACTAGTAGGAGAAATACTACCAGTAACTTCGAAAAGTAAAATTGGCTCAGAAATATACTTCGTTATCTGTACTTGATAGTCAGGATGAACAATTAAGGATGGCTCTCCGGTTTCTGGTGACCCAACTCTACTATCACTAGGTGATACAAGAGCTCGTATCCCTTCAAGCTAGCTCAGTGAATACTCAGGAGGTTTCCCCCAAAGCCTACGAGATTCTATTGGTAATTCAACCATGATTAAATATATAATTACTCACATGCAAACAAAGAAAAATTTCAATAAATCCATATAAAGTCTCTAAAGAAACAAACAATTGAATCACACACCTAAAAAATATAAGAGTTCAAACCACGCACAAACAGTAACTTCCCATACTAAAAACACTAGTTGGTGATGAAATCCAACGTTGTAGAATTTTAATATAGAAAGGGCGGTCGGAACAGTTACCCCGACAACCTGCTTAATGAAACAGACTGGCACAAGTTTCTTCACAAAACCATCTTGAGTGAAGAGAACCCCCCGGAGAGTCCAAGTGAGTCTAGTTGACGTCTACTCTAGGTACAGTGAGACCTGTCCTTCACTGTCACCTTAGGAAATAATCTTAAGTTTATGGACACTAAGGTTACGAACAACATCAAATACAACTGGGGGAACAATCTACGATCTGATGTACATGCAAGGGAAGAGTAACAAAGCTCAATCCCCTTAAAGGCTCCTCGACATGATCAATCTAAGGTTTACCAACAAGTGACCCCAAGCTCCTTGACAATGGTTAATCTAAGGTTTACCATTTATAATACGCTCAAATCTTTTATCTTTCCCAATGAAACAGAGTTGATTGTCTCAAAGGTTCGGACATGATCTCGTGATTGACTCCTCTAAGAGGAGCTTCCCAGAATGTATCAATTACAATTGGATTTATTTTCTACCACAAGATATAGCTACTTGTTTGTTTTAACTATCTTGGAGAGTTCATTACTCCCTACTCCAAGATATTAGCCTAAGCTATATTGGTGATAAGAGCCCTAGAAATAAAAAGATTAATAGATCAATTTTAATTAAGTATTACTTTTATGGGTTGTTCCTTGAGTCAATAGGTATGGAAATGAAACTTTGATGGTGTGAAGACTCGACTCGAAAAACACTAAAAAATGCACATAAAATGATAAAAAATTCATTTTTCTTTCAATGAATTTCTAGCTAAAAGAAAGAGTTCGAGAATGCGATTATTTGAGAAACAAATATTTCTTTCAACACGTAAATGAAAAGAAAATATTTTTGTCTTTTTCAATAAAAAATCAAAATTAAACTACTAATTATGCTCACAATAAATCCCTTTCCTTTTCAAAACTTGAAACTACAAAAACAATTTATTTCAAAAGATATCCTACAAGTTCTAGAAAGCACTCAAAACTACAAAATCTAATCTTGAGATCTAAAAACTTCTAAAAACCTGATTGAATAAAAGCTTCAATTCATTTTGAGGACATTTTACTTAGTTGTTCAGTAAACTAAGGATTCATTCGTTCAGAATAACAAATTAATCAAAAAACATCCAGATATGTTTTCTTTTATAAAAATGAAATTCAAAACTTATAACCAAGTTTGTTCAAAGATTTGCAAAGAGAAAACGAAACCTATTTCTAACAAAGGACAGATTTCACAACCCAGTTAGACTCATCAAGAAGACAAAAGAAACTAGGGTAATCTAAGGTTTCTCAGGCTTCTGATCTTTGAGTCACTACAGAGACCAAGCGAAAACCACTCCAAGCATGCAAAACTTCTAGAAAATCATCTAAAACAAAAATACCATTGGAACTTACTCACAAGAGATTTTTGACTGAACACATGTAGATTTAGGTAGACACTAAAAGTCATAAATAAAACCTAAACTTAATTGGAAGTAAACATCTTAATTTTTTTTTTTAATTTCATAGGGTATGCAAGCTTCCAGAAGAACTAGATGTGGTACCACTCTGTGTACTAAAGAAGAAGTGTGGATATGCTCGCACTATCTGTAAATAGAAAGTGCGGTCCCCTGAAAACTTTGAAAAAAACAAAAGATAATGCAGATTCTAAAAACTACCCAATCCAACACATCAAGCAAAACCAGAAACGAGAACAAGTTTCGCAAGTCAAAGAAAAACGAAAATCAAAAACCAAATTCAATTCCCTAGTGGAGTCGCCAATTTGTTGGTCGGATGAATTGATCTTGCGGACAAGACCGATCTCCCTAGTATCAGAAGATAGTCTAGCGACAGGCAGACAACCAAATCTATCTCTCTCTAAACATATGTGATTCATAAATAAAAGCTATAGAGGTGTTTAGACCCTACCTTAAGTCCAACACTAGTTTGTAGCAGCCATCCTTCAACCGTTCGAAAGTGTTTCCTTTTGAGAATCTGCAATTACAAACAAGCAAACATCAAATAGCACCTACATAGCTAATATCATAAATCATGTCCATTATGGTGATCAAGGAATCCATAAAATAAACCATAAAACAACAGTTTATTGAGAAAACTAGACTTCTTTGTATTAACTTTGAAGTAGAAGAACCTTACAACCTTTTCATCCTTGATGTTGAACAAGCTCTTCCCAGGGTCCAAAACAAGAATCTCCTTTACTTTGACAAGCCTTACACTCATCCTAATGAGATCAAAGAGGTATGTAATCTCTCCTCCTAAAAGCTCAAATAAGAACACTAAGTTCTAGCAGCATTTCACCTCAAAAAATATTCAGCTTTCAACCTCTCCACTAACTAGCCCAATGCTTCATTTTATAGTGTAGAGGAAGGAGGTTACAGGTCCACCTATGAAGGGATAGAGTCCTCCTTCAAAGGGATAATCTCATCACATCAAGGGGTTAGCTCCTTAAGGTATGGGATGCATGAACCTTAAGGGAGCGAACTTGCCACCTCAATATTCCTTCCAAAAGCTTCTAGAAATGACTCAAAGTGAGTTTTTAAGAATATATTTGTGCCTTTTTAACTTTTACAGGGGTCCGCACCCATGACATAGAGACAGAGCGGTCAGGTGCATAGGAGACATCACCATTAGGTGTGGGACCATAGGTAATGCTAAGAGAAAGTGTAGAACCATAGTTTTAGATACGTTTGAGGGATTTCTCTCATTTTCAAGGCTTGATATGAAGAATTGAGGCTTAAGACTTGAAAAGGAGGAAAGTATGAGTGGTAATGGACTCACACAAATTGCTTAATGTCAAGGTGACAATTTTTTGTGCAACACTTACCCAGACTAGGACTGAAGTGAAAGTGTCTCGCTCCGGGACAAAATTCATCATCCAAGGCTGCATGTAGAGGCTTGTAGCTGCATAGAAGTAGGGCCCTCTTTCAAACACCCTGTCTTTGTCCTCAATATTTGTAAAGACCACAGTGAAGAAACCCTTTGACCCAAGGTGTAGGTCTATGCCTCCTTTTGGTTTCCATTGGTATTTAATCCAAGCTTGTAGTTCCTTTTTTGTGGGCCATAATCCCATGAATTTACAAATGATGGCATAGGTCCGCATGTGGTCCCTGTGTGCTTGTAGAGAAGGATCATCTAAAACTACTCTGGGTGTGACCTCAGCCTTAGGTTTACATGGCCCCTTTTGCTTTTTGTTTTCTTCTTCTTGTTTCTTGTCTTCTCCCTCATTTTCTTTTGTTCTATTGTCCTCCCTTGTTTTGGTCAAATCTTGTTCCTCTTCAATGTTCCTTTTCCCTTCTCCTAAAGGACCTCTGGCAGTTTCTATCAGTTTCTTACCTCGGCTAGCTATGGCCTGACTGTAGGAGGGAGTGGAGCTCCCCCCTTTGCGCCCCTCCATGGAGTACAACACTTGTAGAAGATTTAAATCCTAGATCTTCATCTAGCTCATTCGCAACGTCCCAGAAAACTTTCATCAGTATAAAATCATCTATCGAGCAAGGGTATTTTTCATTAAGTATCATTCAATTTTGTTTCACAATTCAGTCAAATTTCCAAAACACTAGCTTGAGAATTTGTGGGTAGCATGCTCACATGGAACTTTGTGAACCACCAATGCTGAAGCTAAGATAACTCCATTTTCTTGCTTGTTTTGGTTTTATACTCCTAAATAAAAGTCATTGTGTGTCATAAAATGGATTCTGTATGTGGCTCCTAACTTTCCATGTAATTCAAATCGGGACACGAAAGGGGAAACGATTGATTTTGTTCAACTCTGAGCACCGATTTACAACTAGGTACATCCCCTTCCTAAGATTCCATAGGTAAAAAAATGATTTATTTTATAATATTTCGAGCTATGTTTTTTCTCAATAAAGATCAACATAAATTTTACACAAGGTGTTTGATATTTCAAAACAATAGTTCAACCAATTATGGATAGTATGATCACACGGGCCTTGAAAAAACACAAATGTTGAAGCTTAAAAAACTATAATTTTCTATTAAGTTTGGCTTTTATATTGCTAGAAAAAAATCATAATATTTCCCAAAATGGATTTTGGAAGTGTTTTCCAACTAGCCATAAAATTAAAAATGGGACGTAGATGGGAAAACCATAAATCTCGTTTGACTTCTAGCACAAGATTACAGTAAGGAACATCGCCCCTCCTAGGATTTGATAGGTCAAAAATTGATTTATCTGAGGATATTCAAAGCTAGTTTCTTGTTGAGTGAAGATTAATGTAAATTATTCACAATGGGGTTGATTTGGAAAAACATTGGATGAAGCAATTATGGGTAGGATTCTTACATGGGAGTTGACCAATAATAAATGTTGAAGTGTACAAAACGTCTTTTTGCTACTAGGATTTACTTTTTACACCCCTGGATAAAAATCAAAACATGCCCCTAAATGGCTTTTGGAAGTGCCTTGAAACTTGACATAAAACTCAAACCAATACTTAGATGGGAAAACTGTCAATTCTGTTGGATACAAATTAAACAAAAATAATCATACTTGAGAATATTGCATTATATATTTAGAGAGGTTAACATCATTAAGGGTGTTGTATATTGATAAAACCTTTCTCAAAGGAGGATTGGAAAGTTCTCAATATAATGGGGGCTTATAGTTCTTAATGTGCTCAAGTGTGTTTCTAGATCTATTAATCAAATTAAATAATATTGGGGACATGTGTCACATATTTAGATGAGAATCATATTGCAGAGGGATAGTTGGATAGTAAACCATGGAAGATGAATCTTTCAACTAGCAACTTGTTAGAGAGTGTACCACCTTTGAGGAATGGTGTTGATATCAATAAGGATCATACTTAGAGGGTGTTGCACTCGTATGGAATTATTCCCTTATTATGTTGATGAGACATTGTTTTGGATATTTAATGGTGGCTAGGGTTTTCATGATTTTACCTTGCTAGAGTTTGGAGAGCTCGAGATATTGAAAAATTTGCAACAAGAAATGTTAAATTTAGAATGTGCTCAAAATAGACTTGCTAAAAATAGCATGTCTAAAAATAGCAGTTTGGCCAATGAGGTCATTGGCCACATTGGGTGAGAGGTGAAACTACTAAAAATAGAAAGTCCTAAAAATAGCATTTTTGGGTCCCTTCCTATTTATAGTAGTCCCTAGTTTATCTATAGGAAGTAAAATTAATTTTGGTCTGAACAACATTTTGAAATATTAATTAATCAATTTAGTTGAGTTAATTAATTAAGGAAATTCAAATTTGAAGTCTTAGTGGGCATGCACATGAATTTCCTCCACTGATTGAGGGAATAATCATGAGTTCTATAATGAGAGAATTAGTTGACTTAGTTCTAACTAGTCAAATTTAGTTAGATTATTTTAACAAGTTGTTAAAATAATAAAATATATTTTGTTAATGCTTGCATGCATGTGACAACTATTATTTTAGATAACTGAGGATTCACTCATGGATAACTGTTGCATGTCAGTTCTGTCAGAGACCCAGTTCAGATCAGATGTGGGACAGTCTACTATCAGATGCTTAACTATTTCTAGTAAGTAGTTTTTGCATGGTTGAGGAAATAGTGTTCTCAAGGAATACGTAGTTGGACCATTGGTTGTTTTTGGTATGTTGGAACTAATAGCATATTATTTTTCTATTATTTCTTAAGCAAACTATGTAAGGACCATAGCGAAAGCCTATATAAACAGGGCTTGGATTGTTCATCAGACATATCTTCATATCTTCATAGTTCATTGAGAACTGAATAGCTTGAGAGCTAATTCTTTTTGTATTGTGAAGAGGATTTCCACTTGATTGATAATACATGGTTGGGGTTTTATGTTGGTGCTTTCCCCTGGATATATCTTGTGTTATGTGTGATTACTTCTCTTGATCAGTTATGCATGTTTCTACTTAATGTTGCTCATGAATTTGATTTTGCTTCCGCTTAATGTTTTGTAGATGTAGTAGAACAAGTATTATGCTTTAGGACATTGCATATATCGGTTTGTTCTACAGGTGAAATTTCTACACGAGATTGTACCAATTTTGTGATAAATTTGGTCACATGTATTTGATTCTTCTATATACATATAAAGAATATTTCTATCCAAAATTATGTGATTAAAAATTTATTTTTCATCTTGCATTATCTTCATGACTAATTTATTTGAAATATTTATTATTCATGTTTACTGAGTATAACAAAGGGTTTAAATTATTAAGTTATTTAATATAAGACTTAAAGATAAAAAACATATATTTCTATTACATAAATTTTTGTAATAAATTGATTAAAAGATTGGTATACACTTATAAAAGCATTCCCTAAGGGATAAAACTTTTTTAGTTTGTGTGGGATACAATGAGGTGTTGCTTGATTTATGATAATGTTGAGCATGCCAAGACATATGATCCCAAGTATAAGGATATGGAGAATGGGCATGAAGCTAAGGTAGATATGAATTTGCTGAACATGAGGGTTGGGTACAACACCAACTACTAGTCCCACACCTTCTCCAACAATCCAAATTGAATTCACCACCAAGTTTGAAACTTTAAATTAAGATACATGAAAATTCAAACTAGCAATGCAACAATTGGACATCAAATAAACAAAACACTTAAATAGTATCAAACCCATGCATTAAACAATATTTTTCATATGTAAATGTAACAAAATATTATTCATATGAAATATATATGGATTTAAATTAATATCATAAAAATACTCATACCTCAATATAAATAAAAAAATGGTGTACATGGCATTATAACTCTTTTGTATAGCTACCTAATTTCATTCAAGTTGGTTGTATCATCTATGTTGCTAATGCTATCGATTAGTATCTCATGCTTTAAATGAGGTAGGAAGTACCATACCTTCTAAGAGCTCCTTGTATACATGGTTTGTAGTTGAATTCTTGTACCAATGACTAAGTGTGTATAATGATACACCAGTCCACCTAGTTTGTAATCCATGAATACATAATCAATTATCTTTCTTGGATTTTCATATTGTAAGATATTTATCCCCAACAACCATCAATATAGTTGGAAATTCATTGGCTTCAACATCAATTAATAATGTATTGAGATTTTTCTTCCCCGGAATGCATCATGCTAACCAATAATTAGTGCCCTATTTACTTTCTTTTGTGGAAACAACTAAATATATATGTCCTACAAAAAACCCAATCTGCATTCAAATGCATATTTCTAGGATATTGATCTAACATAGTTAAAACAAAAACATAAATAGAGCCAATATATGATGTTAGATATGTACCTCATTGTATAAGATTAGAGATATGGTCATATTTTTTTGAATTGGTTGATTAACCCTCCTCTAATAGGGTTGTTTCAACAACAACAGGAGGTTCTAGTACAAGTGATGCATGAACCCATTCATCAACCTAGTTTGTCGATTCATAATCATCCCTTTCACCACCACCTTATGCTTCAGAAAAGAAAGATAGTTTTTGTGTCCATATTTTAAAAAATTTGGTTGTATGAGATATTAACTAAATGAAATTAATGAGTTCCTTGTACTATATGGCAATGATATGAATGTGACTAGCCTATATTTTTCACTTCTCATAAATTTAATTTTTCATGACCTGTCCTTGTTGATGTTTGTTGCTCATTTAATCCATTTGACATTACTGTAGAGCACCATTGGACTATAAAATTGCATCTTAGATATGAGGATCTATCATAAAATTCATCTCCTCTCTTCATAGTGTAGTTTTAATGGATTCCCTAGACCCATCATGCTCATCTTTCCCATTCCAAGTCTTAAAGTAGTTCCAAATATGGGCACATATCATATTTTGTGAAATATACTCAACAATTGGAATACATGGGAATTTTTGAACTTTCCTACAGAATCATCCTATGAAATTTAATTCTAATCCATATGTATTTTTCTCTCCTTCAAGTGATCATAGAACATTTGAAAGCAATGCTACACATCATGTAGGTCATGGTTTCTACCATCACTTATGTAGAAGTTTTTATCCGTCACTATTATCCTTCTACCATCGTTGCTATCTCACCCATTCCTATATGTGATATTTATAATTATTATAACTTTATTTGAATGATAATAATTTCTTTTGATTTCATTCCGTTATTTAAGGGTGTATATCTAAGAAAAATCCACAACTAATGGTGTCCCTGTATTTTCTAAATTGTTCATATTTCCATCATGCTACATGCACATGTTGCACAATTGCTTCAATTTTTATAAAAAACCTTTTATGAAATCACATAAGAATATCTAATGACACAAAAATAAGGTCATAAGAAAGAATATATATGCTAAATTTAAATGTGTAATAAGAAATAATGCTACTTTAACTTACCTAGGACTTCACCAATGCAATATTTTAGATATCTTTCCCATTATCTAATTCATAGGTAACATATTTGAAGTTCTGCATATTTTCTAAAATTCTCCCAAATTTTTTCTCCTCACTTTCATGAATGCACTGGATTAATAATGCAATATACTTCACCTAGAGAATCTCTCATCTAAACATGACTTTCCATAATATCTTGGCTTGTTAGGTGTTAGACAGATGATTCTATGAATAAATTTCCTGATGAAATTGATGGAGTATGAATGAGGAATCCTACACAATGTTAGGATACAAAACATGATGGATGTGTACATATGTGTCATAAAAACAATCAATTTTTACATGGTAAATACAATGACATGTCTCATGACCTATGCATATTCTAACATATCAAGGTTTACATTTCTAAAAAGGCCTTTGGAAAAGGTTTATTTACATGTGCTCTTTCCTAAACCTGTCATAGATTTTATTTTTAGTTTTTTTTGTCATGTCAAGGAAGTTCTTAATGTGGATTTAATAGTCCTCACAACCTTTTCTCAAATTTAGCACATATTTTGATTGGTGAATGCCTATTATTTTGATGCCAAAAGTTTTGTACTAGTTCTTTAACAACACCAATTACCAACATTTTTGAATATGGAAACCTACGAATGAAGGCCCAATAATCTTTTGGACCTGAGATGTCAATTTTTCCTCTCACAATAGGTTTCTTTTGAAGAGTTTTTCTATTTACTTTAAAAATATAAGATGTGGGTGACATCAAATGATGTTTCCTTATGGACTTGTTTACAATAGATTTTGATATTACATGATGAGTTGCATTATGACATTTTGAATAAGTAGTCCTTCCAATTGTATTGAAATCATCTTGAAGGTTTGTAACAATGTGATTAGTAGTGTATGTACTTCTAACTATATTTATGCCTAAAATTATCCTAACAATAGTTAGACAATGTGATTTTAATAAAGCCAAAACTAATTGACACTTTGCAGCATCAATTTTTTATTTAAAAGATTCTTTCAAAATTTTATTGCACTACCATTAAATTTTTCATTCATGTAACTTACCTTCAAGATCTGATAGAGAAATTTCATCCACATGAATATGTCTAGGAGTTCAATTTCATGCACTTGAGAGACGAGGTAAGGAAGTTGGATACAAAATGTCAGACCCTTTTCTAGTATACCGTAGCAATTCATTCACCTTATTGTTGAGATTGGGAATGCAATGGAAAATTATTTGGTTTATATGTTAAAAATATAATTGTATAAATTCAACTTTCACATGATGAGCTTCTTCGCCATAAATGTTCTCAAATCATTCAATTTTTTAATTTCCACATATGGATACTCAACATCACAAATTCAAATGTCTTCTTCCACTATATCTTTATTTGGTGATGGAATACTAGCTAGAAGATCACTTGATGTTAGAATTTGGATGGCCTCCATTGATAAAAAACACTCCATTTGTGGAAAAAAACTAGAATCCAACATGGAATTCATTTTGAAATAATTTGAGTTGGTGATGGGTGGATGCCCATATTTCTCCATAGCAAATATTTCCTTTTCTCTGAGTTTTATTACTTTTCTAAGGGGAAGTAGTTTCCTTCTAGAGTTTTTTAATAGATTATGTAAGTTTGACGTGACTAAAATGTTCTAGTATAACTGGACTACATAAAAATAATTAAGAAAGTAACTTGGGAGAAAAAAACCACGACCCGCAAAAAAATATTTCTCACAATATTTGTGTATTTAGGATGTAATGTGTTTTCCATACATGAACCATTGACCTTAAAATCTATTTAGGCCCAAATAAATAAGTAGACCAAAAATAAGCCAAGCATTGCTAGTTGTCACAATTTCTCTTTCAACTTTCACGGCATTACCTTAGAGCCAAACAAAGTGACTTTCATACATGGTCTTATTAAAACAAAATATGAGCAAAGACATGAAAGAAAACACGAAATGAAATAAAATATATAAAATAAGAAAGGAAGGTAAGAATAGTAAAGGGAATGAGGAGAAAAAAACCAAAACGAGAAAATGAATGAAGGAGAAGTGTTGTAATGCAATGCGAATGTAACTATAATGCAACTAAGGAAAAGAATATAACTAAAACTAAATCCTAATATATCTAGACTAAAAGGTCAAGAACGTGTGAAATCAAATTTACAATGAAGCCACGAGTGGTGCTCTCGACTTACCAACAAAAAGATATTAACACTTAGCAATAATATAAAAGAATGTGTAGAAATAAAGATGACAACCTAAATACATTGCACAAGAAATTAAAGGTCTTTCCTATTGATAGGAAGATGTGCCATAAATGCTATCTTTAACCAATCTACAACTTTACCTGGTTGATTAGAACAATGATCATACAAACCTTGAAGGTTTCTTGTGAATATACATTCATCCATATTTTCAATCCTAGAAAACATCAAGAAATATCGAAACTTATTGTTAGCAATATAACCCTCTTGATAAGATTCCTCTATCCAATCATAGATTCAATCATAGAATTTGAAACAATTGATTTCAAAACCCGGAAGTTCTTGGAAAGATTAACAATTAACACACTTGAATTACAAAGAGAATCTTGCCAAGGAAATTTAATTTGATCTTGTTGATAAACCTTGTCAAGATCATGAGGACCTGACATAACCATAAACAAAAGATAAAGTTCCTCAACTATTCAATAAGTACCTAAATTGTGAAATGATGAATCATAAAGATCAATGGGCTCAACAAGATTAACCAATGTAGAACAACTATCATCAAATGTACTAGTGGGAAATGGTTAATCCAGTGATTGTCTTTAGAACTAGTGTTATGATTAGATCGATGAGTTGGCATATAAGATTCTCAATTCTCCATTGGTTCCCTTTGTACTTGATTTCATACTAGATCAGCATTATGAAATCTTTGGGGATTAAAAATGATTTTTGGTAACATAAATATGAGAAACCAACTAGGATACCAGGCTCACAAAATATTAGAAACATATTTTAAATCAAATCTAGTGCCCATATCAATATTAGTTTTTTGATCTACTGAATGATTCAAGCATTGAATGATACTCAAAACCATTGATTGTGCGAAAAAATGATTAACTTCATAGCATACACTAGAGATATAAGAAACCGATTATTCATGGAAGGATTTGACATGAAGTAATATTTCAATTGGTGATGATATTTTTCTTGATAATTAGAATTATACACTTGAAATATATGTACATTTGTGAAATATATGCATTCCAACCCCGAGTTAGATACAAGTGATTTTCATGAAGAAGAATTATCCAAACAATAATATTTAACCCAATTAGAATCTTTATCTTGAGGACTAATAAAATCAACTTGAAAATGCTAAAATTACTTCAATAGTGGGCTTACATCCAGTGAAACAATGTTTATAAAATACTCATGTGAGAGAATCTAATCTGACTTAGTTCAGATATCCCATTAGGATTATGAGAACCTAACATAACTATTACTGAGGGCTGAAGTGTCTCAACTTCTTGTTGAGTCCCTAAACCTTCAAATGTTAAATGATTAAACTTTGAGGGAATGATTAGACCAACATTTGTGTGAAGGAAATTGTCATTAATTATTTGAACAAGACCATTATGAATCAAATGGCTACTGTTGGAATAAATTGTTTCAATGAATGTCTCAACATCATCAAATAGATTGCCCAAATTTTAAGGAAGTGATTATCAAATCATCTTCTTCATCACGGGTAGTCTTACCACCTTGTGGGGACTTAATATCTAATTCATCAGCATCAAAATTGGAAGAACATGATATATGCGTTGAATTTTGACACAAGGGTTAGTGAGATGAGGAAGAAATTTATGTAAGAAACTCTTCTATGATCAAATCAAATTGCAGATCAAAGCTCTGTGAATCTATGTCTTCTTATGAAAATAAAAGATCATTCAATGTACTTGCGACCTCATCACCATGCATACCATAGGATTCATTATCTTAAGGGTGACGGCATCCCAAGAGTTCATATCGATTAACATATTTGGCTTCATTCAATTGATTACCAATATATCAGAAGATCCTTGACCACCAACGAATGTAGAAGCATCATTTTGACATAGAGGAATTTGAAAAAGATGAGAGATTAAAAGTGACTTCATCCTTTTTATCCTCTATATATGAAATGTGACCACTTGTTTACGGTGTTGGACTCACCAACATGTCAGGGGATCTCCCCAGTAAGAAGTCCCAACTAGACCTCAAATCGTTTGGTGTAGGAGTCCCAACAGAGGGTAGTACGATATCGTCTTGACTGCAGTTGCACGCAGAGGTAAGTAATATGTCCTTGTTGGTAGCAAGGGTGTGACCTTGCAGCAAGTCAAGGAAGGTGCATGAAAGGTTCTAAAACATGGAAGGGGGAGTGAGTGCACCCCTTAGAAACCTGTGATAGCATGCAACTTGAAAGGGAATACGCAAGTAGTAAGACATCACGAAATGGAAAGTAAGATAACTGACGATCCAAGGTGATGAGTTATATCAATAACACACTTCGATAAGGTTCATACAAACATGTAGAGAATATTCCATACATACATGTGTATATAGGAGCTACATATATCATTAAAGTAAGAAAGATAGCCGAGCGAAATATCCAATCATATGTACAACCAAGACTTCCACTAGCTCCAATAGCAGAACATTACAGTCACTTCCACTTGCTCCTCCAAAGAAATGTACTAGCTCTGCACTGTGGAGAAGCCAAGGCTCATTACAATACACCCACTACCACTTGGTCCTCCAAAGAGATGTAGTAGCTCTGCATTGTGTAGAAGCAAGACTCGTTCCAATACACCCGAAGCTTTCTCTAAGTTACACCTATAGGAAGCTTGGCTCCCAAAAGCATCTACAATGAGTTATGAGGTTCTATAAATAGAAAATGGTGGGTAACCCTTCACGTTCCCCTTTGTGAATATTAACCTACCCTCATGACTCTTCAACTACTACATGACTATTACATTCTATTATCGACACTTGGTCTTCCATTGTTACAACATGTTTACATTACAATATGCACATGTACCCATGCGACACAAAAATAGGCCTAAGTAATCCATGTAGGACATCACTAAGACTCGGACAACTATGTGAAGACTAACTCATCGACATCCTCGTGATGATCGACGATGGTGAAATAATGCCAGGCTTGGTATTCTATTATGGTATCTGTGTACTTTATGGTGACATCCCTATGAAAGAAAACTCTGGCCTTCGTTGCATCCGGGTACACTGATTTTTCACCTCTATCCAACTTGTCAGATAACATGCGCATCATAGTTTTGAGTTTAGCCAGACCAACAACATATTGATGCATGGTATTTGCGTTCATTTGCAGGTTTGCGCTAGTGGCTATGCGCATCAACTGATCAAAGTGCATGTCCAACTCTAGTTGGACTTGGTTCTTTGACTTCACCTCGATGAGTGTGCCTGTTGTAGCTAAATCTTGCACCTACAACACAATTGTAGTAGGCGACAAGGAAGCTCCCTAAAGATAGCCTCTAGGTTGATTGTAGACCACTGCCTAGGACATCTTAAATAGAGGAGTGATTGTAATGTTATATGTGAGGGTTTGCAGCACTCTAATTGTCATGTAATGAAAGATAATGAGGGGGCTTGGTTCATTCCTCCAAAGGTATGAGTTATGGATTTCAGGTACTCCCTCACACACATAGTTCCCAGTAGTATCACATAGAAAATGGAGGTCAATTACTTCCAAGGGGATTACAACTTAATATTATTTCTTGAATAAATGAAAGAGGATTAAGAGAAAGCACAACTCATCATATAGAGCCCAAAACATCTAGAATTGTATATTGACACAAAATTGCAAACAATGGGAAATTCTACACTGGTTTGAGTTACAGGCATGATTAATGGACTGGAGAGAAGATGGGTGCTATGATTCTTATAGAGTGGCTTAAATATATAGTTCATACCTTCATATATGCATTATGCATTAATAAATCAATACACATGGATATGTAAGGAAGCATGAAATAATTTCTAGTAGCTATTGTAGCACACATATAGAGAAGAATATGAACATAATGGAACTAATAGAAGGAAAAACATATTGTAATTCTAAAAGGGAGGAATCACCACCATTATTGTGATAGTCTGAAGATTTTCCTGTGTAAAGTAGCACAATCTAAGATAACAATCATTCACTTACAGAGTTGTGAGCCAAAATATGGTATCACAAAGTTCAGCCCTCGCGAGTCAGAATATACAAAACCTCTGTTATAGGTTTCATCCCCTTATTTCTAAGAAGAGGGGGAGAGCTTTGAGTTACAATCAACATATCTGAGCCTGAGCCCCCATCTGTCATGTTAGACTAGCTGTCCCAGTTCTGTAAGGCTCTGCTACGACCTACTGAATTATTACAACAGGGATCAAATCCCTTCTTGGAAAGATACAGAAATCAATGCACAGAAAAAGAAGATTGAGAGAGGAAGGAGGAGGTGTCCCCTTTATTTTTCAATGTTGGTCTTGGATTGAGCCACGCCCTTACTATCAACATGCTTCTCTGTGCTGCTGAGGCGGTTCTCTGCTACTTGACCCGTTTCTGTCAATTCTTCCCTAACTGATTGAGTGACCTGTTCAGTGCAGTAGGAAGCAGAGTGGGAGAGTCATGTGCTTGAGAGATCATTTATGTGTAATGGAGTGGAGCACCATGGCATTCCATTAAGACTTCTTGAGTTCCCCCCATACTGATCTGCAGTAGCACCATGCTCCATTAAATTCCTTAGCTACCATCCCATCTACCTATTTAAATCTTTGTGACAATGTTCTCGGTGCAACACGGTCGTGGGACTTTAACATTAAAAATAGATGAATAAGGCGGAGTTTTTAATTTCCCCTTGGACCCTATACTTTTAGTTTATTCATTCATTTGATTGGGGGCCTAAACCAAGCGCTTAGCCCTTTAAGCGGTGAGGCTCTCAACTAATTAAAAATCTAACAAAAAGTAGTAATTAACAATAATTTAAAATCAACAATATAAAAACTTTAAAACACCTCAAGTTAAGAAACTTAAATCATATAATCCTCAAAACTATGAAATAATCAAAAAATACAATTAAAATGAAACTTAATTAATATAACGAAATATATAACAAAACAATTAAAATAAAATATATCCCTAATAGATTATAATCTATATTAAAATTACAATAATCTTACTCATAATTATTAATAATTCAATAATAAATTAATTGAATAATAAATCAATAATAAGTTAATAAATTAACAACAACTAATTCTATAATAAATTAATAAAATGAAAATAATCCATTATAATTAAGAAATTATAACTTAATAAGATATAATTTCAATTATTAACCATCATGAATATATAAATGAATCATATTTTTTTTTTTAAAACCTATTAATAACTAAAACATAATTAAAACAACAAAAACTTAAAATTAAACAATTAAAATAAGAAATCATAAATTATAAATTGAGCCCTACTAAATTATGACTCTATATTAAATTAACAACAACCATAATTATAATTATTATTAACTCAATAATAAATTAAATCAACAAATTAACAATAATTATTTGTAATCACAATTCAATAACAAATTAAATAAAATTTCAAATAACTATTTATTAGTCATATAAATTTCAAAACCTCTTAATAACTACAATATAATTAAAAACAACAAAAATATATAATTAAACAATCAAAATAGGAATATAGTTAAAAATTCAATAATGAATTAGCAAGATTAACAAACCCTAATATCTGTCGGCAATGCATCTCTTACATCTATTTATTAATTTGAATAATAAGACCTATTTTCAAAAATTCTTTCACATCCTGAAGATGAACCACCATTGATGGTTCGAAACGTCAAGCAACAAGTAATCTAATGCGATGAATCCAGAAGATGATCTACACACCTATGAAGATTGTAGAAACCTAAGAGATCAAATAAAAGCTCTCAACTTTCATGTTGGGGCCTTCTCCTTTATAACCTGAAATTCCTTTCATTACCTCTTACACCACACTGGCCAATATCTCGAACATGAAATCCCTATACAATACAATACATAACGTATCACATATTGGGGCCCCTTTCCTTATCGCAATCACAGTCGGGCAGGAATTTTGGTGGAAGAGAAAGCTTTACATTACGCAATTGTTGATTGCCAATTGTGATGGGTGACATCATCACTACCACATGTCACCCTGTGAGTGGTGACATGTGTCACCCGGAAATGGCCCCATAAGACCCATGAAAATGATGAAACTAAGTGACACGTGTCCACCCACAATGTCAACTTCTATGCTTCCACATCACTGATGACATCAGTTGCCATGTTAGCATTGAGGACCCATCATATGTTGTGACGTGCCCCCCTAGAGGAGAGAGAAAAAGGCTTCCTCGACCTTTTTTTCATAGGAATTTCCTTTGTAAAATATTTCTCGACCTCCCCAACAATGTGCCATTATACCGCAAGATTGACAGTTTGTGAGAATTTTAAGTTGAAAGCCCACCGATCTATCAATTTCCGATATCATGGGATTGCAGGACTGTGATATTGGCCTTCGGTGTCGAGAACTGTCGATAATCCTTAAGTGTGTGCCCTGTGACTCCGCTGATGGCTGATTGTGATATATACTCCGCCCGGACCCACCGACTACCGATATGAAATATAGGGGATCAACGGATCACTTCCTTTCATTCTGCCAATGCTCCTTACCTGCTAGAAAAGCACTATTTGTGATTGCAATAAGCCTCTTGGCCTTGATTGTGATTTACCTCCATACTTAGCCATTTTCCTTTTTTTCCAATTTTTCCAAAGGAATTCTTCAATAGGGTCTAACTTTTGATCTAGGAACCCTTTTTTGGACTTCTATATACCCCCACAAAACTTTATCCAAGAACTACATAATGGGGAGGGTCCCGTCTATCTATGAGAGATTGTGGCTCAGAATGTGGCATCAAACATCACTACTATTTTCCTTTTGAAGCAACTGATGCCCTATGAAGCAGTGAGTGACAACAGTGCCAATGGATGGGATCGCATGCATGCACACAATGACATCCATGCTCTTGAACACCTGTAAATGTAAAGCCTACAAAATATTGACTGCGGGAGTTCCTCATAGTTCTGGATTTGAATCTGGATGTGTGCCTTCAACTCTACCACATTGGGATTCATCATATTTGGTAAGTGTAATGGGGCTCCTTTGTACCTCATTGTCCATGTTTGCATGTGATCAACATCAATGTGTAGATTTGACAAGATGTGTCCTCTCCTAGCACAACACTACTGCCAACCATTGAGATGGACAACTGACTTATGCACGGTGATGAATTTGGAGTACAATTTCCGCTTCACTGTCTCGACTGAAAATACTTCATCTAGTATCACTCTCCTCAACTCTACTCTGGCAGATGTTGTAACTTGCTCTCGTCCCTACTTGGCCACTCTTAACTCCTTGGCCATGTGGTCTTTCTCAGTTATCAATAATCTAAGACTTGAACTAGTGGCTCCGGCATATGCTTTGATAGCATCGGCTAGCGTGGCTAGATGTTTGTGCACATTGGATATGATTTCTCTCTCATCAAACTACGCAGGAGATACATGGACATCTAGAGGAGACACTCTGCGCCACTACATAGCTATGTGTTGTAACTCGTTCAAAGATATGTTGTGCATCTCTACTTCCAAATTGTCTTCAAGGATTTTTGTGTCTCCTTGATTTCTTGGGACTTTCTCTGCTTACGGATGTAGCAAAGCCTATGGGGTGACTCCTTGGTTGTGAGGCATGAGGTCAATATCCTGATCTGACTCTAGCTGAACCATATCTATGTCCATCTTCTCTAGCATATGTTCAATATCTTCAGCCAAGTCTTGCTCCTGCGACTTCTCACCCTGTATGCTCTAGGCCAACTGCTCAGATGAGTCAATAACCTATATCAGTGCAGTTTCATCAATATGTGCATGTTGTGCCTGCTGTTGTACTTGTTCCTATTGCGCTTCCTTCCCTCTTTTGCATAGCTCTTGTTCTTCCCTAAGTTGTTGCTTCAACTCCAGCAAATCCTTTTTTGTTTCCTCCATCTTCTATTTCTCTGTTAGAGTCGGTCTAGTTATCCCTCCGTCAATGATCAAAACTCTTTTTGCATTTCATGATTAGGTGTCCCATCGGTTTTGATCAGTTGCATTTCATTGGGCATGCCATAACTCTGACGGAATGGTTTTTTCATTCATTCCCCTCGTGCATGGCACTGCTGGTTCAGGTTTAGTCATAAAGCTTCAAAGGTCATTTACAATTATGTTTTAAATTTTTAGGTCTTAGGTCTAGGGTTGAGTCAATTTTGTTTTGAAAAGTCTTAGAAGACCAACAGGCCATAGGGACGTCTTTGATAGATAATCACCTCAATAATTTTCATCATTGTATAGATAAAGTATGACTTCTCTTCAACACTCTGTTTTGAAGATAAGTCGTCATCTCATTTTTGTAAAAATTTTCAAAAAACTTCAATCCTTGAAACGTCCAAGCGCAACCTTGGTCTCCTTTTCCAGAGCATATTAGAGCTATCCCTGCAAAAAATTATCAGAGAAAATCATTATTTCAACCAATTTTAAGGAGGAAACCAAAAAAGTCAGAGTCTATTAATTTTGAAAAATTGTCAATGACAAAACATAAGAAAATGGGTTATTGATCAAGCGAAAATCAAAAGGAGTCTATATGAAGATATTTCACCTTATTTGCAACCCATTCCACATTCCAAGAGTGAAGAGCATCATTCCAAAGCAATTTTGTGAGTTTGTAAGAAAATTGGGCCATTTCCAGGGTGCGTGGCGCATCAGGCGACAAAACTCAGTGATAATTTGCATGCGCACGGTGCATCAGGAGCATGCGACGCATTGGGTGAGGCGCGCAACGCACTGGGGTTTATGCCCAAACTTTGTCCAAGAAAACACTAAAACGCCTCCTCTCAAGCATAAATTCACAAGTAGGCTTTTATCCATGGCTCATTCTTGGTTTTGTATGGTTTATGTAAAGGATTTTGATATATTTTCCATAGAAAATCAAGTGTAAAAACCCTCCTTTGTACATTAAATTGCTGTAAGAATTTGAATGCCAAAATTGCTGAAGGGTTTTAAAAAATAAATGTTAACCAAGGTTCCCATGTTTTCCTATTTCCTTTTGTTTCCCATCCCCTATATTCACCATTATTTTCCCCAATAATTTCCTCATAAACCCTACACTACCCTCCCTCAACTCCTAATCCTTCCCTTCTATTACAAACACATAATCCCTACCTCATCCCAAAACCCTAAAACTTCAATATTTCCATGTCCATTCCCTTCTCTAAATTCCTTGTTTTATTTCCATGTTCCCCATTTCCCTAATGTTTTCCCTTTCCTAACAATTCCCTTGTACATTTGTGTCCCCTTGGTCACAACATTTTGAGAAAAAGAAACAGTCTACAGTCAATTTTGCACACAGTTGTATATCAGCATATATATATTCCAACTATCCTGTTTTTAAAGAACATGTCAGAGACCGAGTCAGTATATGAGCAGGAGTATGATAGTGATTCTACACCGGAGGTAAATGTGCCTAATGTGCCACGGAGGTATCACAAAGGTGGAAAAAGTGGACAGCATGTTAGGGAGGAGCCTACTTCTTTGGCTCAATTGCAAGCTTGCCCACTTGCAATGGATTGTTTTCGGCGCCAATCATCTTTCCAATATTGTGAGATGATCTCACAAACTCAGCATCATCAGGAACTAGTCTGTTTATTTGTTCTTAATCTATAGGATGGTCAGGTAAACCTTGCCGGAGTGAACTTTAGCTTGTCACCCGATACTATTGCTCAAGCTACCGGGATACCAAATGTAGGGGAGGAATGGAGCAAACGCCAGATGCTAGACAAAGTTTACTATGAACCATATATCAAGCCTGAGTATATTAGACACTTGAGCGTAGCCTTTCCTTTCAGATTCCTAAAAGATGAGTTTGCACCATTGATGAAACTCATCATTCGGTATTTCAGCTATGAGGGCAGATTCTCGCGTCTCTATGCGTACCATGTCCGCTTGTTGATGCATTTCACAAGGGTACGTATGATGAACATTCCATTTTTCATGTGTCGTAACATAGAGAGGATGGTTCCTTTAGTACAAAGGAAGAGCCCGACACATCAACATAGGAGCATATATCACTATGCATTGATCAAAATCATAGTGATGCATCATTTGGCACAACAGGGTGTTACTTGGGAGGATTTCATCTCCCGTGATTACTTTTCCGTGCTACAGCCTCCTCCAGAGATAGTTCATGATGAGGGAGGGCCTTCACAGCAGTTTGAAATTCCTGAGACCGAGCATGTCGATGCTCCAGTATATGTGACATATCAGAGAGGCCACAGGACGTTATTTGCATCTGCACGACGACTATTATCTCCACCCGGGGTGGAAGGGGTCTCGTTGACATAATCAGCATAGCGAGTATTATCTCCACATCATGTGGAAGGGGTCTGGCCTCTGTCTTCAACACAGGTAGAGATTCAGGATAGGGGCAAGAGACCCATGTTTGATGAGGGTCCTTCAGGAGGTCAAGACATGGGTATCATTGATGTTGACGCTAGCTCTCCTAACTCGGAGCTCAAGGAGATCATCTGAGAGCAAAGGGCCGAGAATGAGTCACTGCAAAAGAAACTGTAGATGGCTAAATGGATGATCAACTACTTGGAGCATCGCAACAAACAACTGGAAGATGAGCATGAACTTTATGAGCTACGGAAGATTCAGGAAGACCGGGAATTGGCCCGAAGGAGACCTGGTGATTTGACACCTATTGATCGAGAATCAATGCTCATCCGGGTAAACACGCATTTGGAGAAGTTGTTTGTGAAGGAAAATAGGGACAAAGACATGCTTCATCATATGAAAACTCACTATTGGGCTCGCATGCATGTTTGCAAAGCGAAAATGAAGATCCTTAAGAGGCGCTTGAGCAAAGCGCAAAAACAACACAAAAGGCCCGATTCACTTCTAGTTTTTTCCGAGGCTTCATTAGTTGAGCATGATACATGATGGAGGGTCTTCACTCTAAATTTGGGGCAAATTCATAGAAACTTTTGTCGTTTTGAAATTTCTGGCTTGCAAAACAGGTTTTTTGGCTCTACGCGTAGCGCGCAGCATCCGACCCATAAGATGGGGAGGTCCAAATCACAAATGGATTGTAGTTTTAGATTTGTCATGATGAAATACATATGCTTAGCCATTTCCAAGGCATTTCATCAAGTTCTTGGTGACCAAAAGGCTAAAAAACATCACGAAAACAACCTTTCTGGCACTTTTTGCACCAGCAGGAAGTACTTCTGGGAGAATGCACTTTTGGAGGGTCAAATGGACACCAAATTGGAAAATCCCACTTGCGTTAGAAATTAGACATCCAGGAATTTCTAACAAGCCAACCTGAGCTCAATTTGGATGCCAGGAAGTTCCCCAAAAGCAGGTGGAAAGGCGCGCAGTGCACAGGGTTTTTTGGCACAGTTTTCATCCTCAGCGCAGCAAATGAAGCCAGTTTGACCAATTTTGACTTGTGATGGGATTTTTCACCCTTCTTGATGTAATTAATGGAATATCATGTTGATTTGACACTTATTTACCTATTCTAGATGATTCATTCATAAAATAGCAAAAATTTAATGAATGAATTGGTTTCCTAGCTTATAGAGGCAAGTTGTTTTCACTGCCTAGATTGTAGTACTTTGTTTAGAATTGGTTGAAACAGCTCCTAGGATGATGAGCTTGACCCTTAGAGGCAAGGGAATGTGTTGGCTTGCCTATATTATGTATTCTCTTAGTCATTTTCAGGGTTGGACTCTTGGGAATAGCTTGACACTCTATTGTACATATCTTATCTGCATTTTTGGCAAAGGAAAGACCAGGGTTTTGCAGCACTATTTGGGATTCCTGTGGATTTATGTGTTGATGGTGTGTTTCTTTCAGTACTTGTAAGTTGTGTATGTGTACCACTTTCCTTCTTTAATCTTCTGCAATTAAACAAATGAAGTGTTAAGGTAGAATCCATAAATTTGCTATGCTCTGCCTTTAAATTTGTTTAATCTTCCATGTTTTCGTTTGTTTAGGGAGAACCCTTGAAAGCTTCTTGCTCTCCTTAACCTCTCACTAGTCAGATATATCCATTCAATCACTTTAAAGGCATCAAAACAATCGCCTATCTTTCCCCAAGTAGACCTCTGCAAAAGTTGTGCCTCATCCCCGCACCCAAAATTGCCTTTCCCTTGAATTCAACAAAACCTTAAATAATCAATTTCAAAGTCCTTGTACTTCATACCTAGCCTAAAATTAGTCATCAATTCAGTCATCTTGACCTCGTTGATTATCTTTTTCCGAGACTGACCCGAAGAGAGCCCTCTCGTGTCCTCGTAGGGCTAGCTACAAGGCTGAGCGTGGTTTGATGTAGCCTCGAGTTTTACCTTATTTAAGCCTAAGGAAGATTTGAGCGCTAACATTCTCCATCTGCCTTTGCCCAATCCTCCTGTCGCACAGTCACCTCTGAGTCTCAATCTCCAAAATTTCTCCCAACACAAGTTGATCTGCTTTGAACTTGCATCTTTTCTCTGCTTTTGCACTGTCAACAACCTTTCTCTTCCTTTTTTCATGTGTAGATCTGCTACCCTCTGCTGTTGTTGATGATGCTACTCTTTGAGATGCTGATGCATTCTACTTTGTTAACCAATGTTCATTGAGCCTTGAGAAGTGGTAGAAATCTCTCCATGGGTCTTCCTTAGGCCAATGACACACCCTATGGATCAAATGATGTTGCACTCTCACACAATGGTCCTTCACTAAGAAATGCGAGTCATACAGATTGAAGTTTCTAGTGTCGAAGATTAATCTCTTGAATTTTGCTGCCTCAACCTCAGCGAGCTTGAGATTCTAAATCTCATCAAACCTGATTCACAAAGGAAGATTGGGCCAAGGTGCCTTCTTCTTCTTGTGTGGTCTCATTGACAACCCTATCGATATGTGATAACACACTTATTGCATGACGAGATTGTCCATGGAGAACTTTGGTAAAACATGCAAAGCCTTCTCCACATTTTAGTTTCATATGAAGGTGTTAAGGGGTGAGGCGTACATATATTTTATGTTGATTAATGCCTCCATCGTTGCCTATGAAATGCAAGGTGGGTCCTACTCAAATATCATCCTATACATGGAAGATGCATTTGGAGAACAACCTGCAATAAGTGTGCACAGAGGTTTCCGAAGGTTTCCATGCCTAACCCAAACCTGGGGACTGCTAATGGGCACAGACTACATCAAGTATGTAAGCAGACACATATATCTTATGTTGCTGACACTTGGGTGGATTTCTAGCTTCTATTACATGTTCCTTCAACCTGAGAGCCAACATGTTGGACTAGTTGTAAGGTCTTCCTTCACTTGCCACTTGGTCCAACATAATCACCCCTCTCCGGGAAAGTCTCTGTGCTCTCTTGGCCATATAAGGGGCATGCAAAGATGATCAAGAGCTGATATTCCTTCCACTACATCCTCACCTTGTAAACCTGGCTTGGTGTTGTCCTGAACTTGGATATCTCTTTCACCTAGCTCTTCAAGATGTCTCTTGAGTTTGCACTGCTACTAGGTGTGGAAAAGGGTGTATCCATCATGATCACTGACTGTGGTAAGTGATACATCTCCTGAAAGTCCTTTTCCCTGAAGCAAGGAAGTTGTGTTCCAATGGCACTGCTCAACACTATTGTGTCTTGATCATTATGCGAGACAATCTAATGGATCGTGTCCACACATTGAAATGTGGGATACCTGCATGCAATTAGTACAAGCCAGACTTGTGTATGTTGACATATGCCTTGCGATGTTCCAAATGTTGAAAATAATACTGAGAGGGGGGGTGAATCAGTATTATCTAGTCCTTTTAACAATTCTTCCTTATTTATACTTTGAATTATTTTTGCATATCAGTACCATAAAACAATGAGCATGAACAAGAAAAATAGACAGTCACATCAAAGAACACCAGATATAAGGTGGAAACCCAATGTGGGTGAAAACCACCTGTTGCAATATTTCTCTATCTTCTTCAAATTAGAAACTCCTTTTACAATGGTCTTGTACTAGTGCAGTCCTTTACCAGTACGCAGGCTGCAACCTGTAGAGAGCTACAACTCTCTCTCGTTTTCCAGTCTCTCCTGGAAGGGAGCCACAACCCCCTACTTCTTTTCTTTCAAGGACCACTTTTCATAAATTTTCAAACTGGATCCAAAAATATCAAATGATCATCAAGTACCAGTAAGTCACCCAGATAACTAGATCCACAATAACAAAAAACTAAACCCATAACACCTTCTGTGGCGTCTCCTGTGGCACCTCCTCTGGCGTCTCCTGCGACGCCTCCTGCGGCGTCTCCTGCGGCGCCTCCTGCGACGTCTCCTGCAGTGCCTCCTGCAGCACCTCCTGCGGCGCCTCTTGCGGTGCCTCCTGCGGCGTCTCCTGCGGCGCCTCCTGCGGCGTCTCCTGCGGCGCCTCCTGCGGTGCCTCCTGCGGCGTCTCCTATGACGCCTCCTACGACGCCTCCTGCGGCATCTCCTGCGGTACCTCTTGCGGCGCCTCCTGTGGCGCCTCCTGCGGCATCTCCTGTGGCGCCTCCACACTTCCGTAGCTACAGCGCTCGAGAGATAACCCTTCACAGATTCGCTTTCCACTTCACTTTCATATAGATTGAGCTTTTGAAACAATAACCCAATATTTCAGATCTTAAGATATTCAACCCAAAAGCATACACAAGCCAAATGATCTCCTTTGCTTTATATAGGCAAGCTCTTCCTCAAATCATGGACCAATACCACGGGCCAAAACCATAACAAACCAATACCATCAACTCAATACTAGGGATCAACACGTCTGTCGAGATGCCATGGTCCAAAAACCATAGGTTCAAATTCCAAGGACTAACTACCATGGACCAAAGGTATGTTTTCCCACATGAAATAAACTTTTCTCTGCATAAAATTCCGTGAACTTTTCTCCACATGAAATAAACTTTTATAAACTTTTCTCTGCATAAAATTCTGTGAACTTTTCTCCTGCGTACTTATTAATTCTCATCATATTGAGAGCCATGCCATGGGTGTTGCCATCAAGTACAACATCTGTAACATATAACCATACCAGAAACATAATGGAAACAATCTCCCCCTTTGGACTTGATGGCAACCTCAAAAACTTCAGCGACATTCTCCCCCTTTGACATCAAGGATAAAGGGTTATGCTCCCCCTAAGAACATGCTACCCCTGAATATGAACTAGATCTGCAAAGAAGAACCATAATCCACCAGACACCATGAATGACCAAGAAAGAGATAGAGACGTATTGCAGCTATATTCAGACCAACTCCCATGATCTCCTTTTGTACATCCTCCATAATGCCAACAATGCATTATATTCTCCCCCTGAACCTGTGTTGCAACCCAGCACATGTACGCATATACCCCAGATGAATCATGCGTACAACCAACATTCAGAAGAGTCTCAACAATAAGATGATGCATCAACAACCCCCAGCTTTTGCCTGAGGTTATTCAAAGGCCTCCCTGGGCAATGGTTTGGTGAGAATATCAGCAACTTGTTCCTTAGAAGGAACATACTCCAACTTGACCTTTTGTTCAAGAACTTGTTTCCGAAGAAAATGATATTTGATCGGTATATGCTTTGTCTTCGAATGCATGACTGGATTCTTTGAAATGCTGATTGCACTTGTGTTATCACATAAGATGGAGACAGGTGGAGTACAATCAATTTGAAAATCCTGCATGGTCTGCATCATCCAAAGGAGTTGAGTGCAGCAAGATGCAGCAGCAACATATTCTGCTTCAGCTGTAGATAAGGCAATCGAACTCTGTTTCTTGCTGAACCAAGATACTAATCTGGAACCCATGAAGAACGCACCACCACTTGTGCTCTTCCTGTCATCAACACTTCCGGCCCAATCTGCATCTGTATAAGCATGAAGTGTGAGATCTGTATTTCTAGGATACCATAAGCCATAATTTTGTGTCCCTTGAAGATATTTGAAAATCCTCTTCACTGCCTGAAGATGAGTCTCTTTTGGATTTTCCTGAAATCTTCCAACTATTCCTACTGCATGCATGATGTTTGGTCGGGTACCTGTCAAATAAAGTAGACTTCCAATCATAGATCTGTAGGTTGGTTGATGTAATGCTGCAGATTCATCATTTGCACTGAGACTACATCCTGTGACCATGGGTGTACAGACTGGTTTTGCATCTTCCATGCCATATTTCTTCAAGATCTGTTTGAGATGCTTGGTTTGAGATAAAAATATTCCTCCTTCTTTTTGTTGGATTTGCAAACCAAGGAAATATGTTAGTTCTCCCAGCAAGGACATTTCAAATTCTTTCTGCATGATCAAGGCAAAGTTTTGACTCATCTCTTCTTCATTGCTGCCAAAAATAATGTCATCTACATACACAACAAGTATTAGTAATTTTTCATTTTCAACTTTGATATAAAGGTTGCTATCTGCTGAACCTTTTGAGAAACCTTGTTGATGAAGATATTTGTCCAAGCGATAGTACCAAGCCCTTGGAGCTTGTTTGAGCCCATAGAGAGCCTTTTTCAATCTGCACACAAGATTTGGATCATTTCCAAGAATGAACCCATCTGGCTTTTCAATGTAAACTTCTTCTTCCAAGTCTCCATTCAGAAAGGCTGATTTTACGTCCATTTGAAATACTTTGAAATTTTGAAAACTTGAGAGAGCAAGGAACATTCGGATAGCTTCAAGTCTTGCAACAGGAGCAAAAGTTTCTTCAAAGTCTATTCCTTCTTGCTGCGCATACCCTTTACAAACAAGTCTGGCTTTGTTTCTAATTACTTCTCCATTTTCATTCAGTTTGTTTTTGAAGACCCATTTTGTTCGATAACATTCTTATCCTTTGGTCTAGGAACCAACTCCCAAGTGTTGTTCTTTTCGATCTGCTCAAGTTCTTCATCCATTGCTTTTACCCAATGTTCATCTTTGCATGCTTCTACCACATTTTGTGGTTCAACAGAAGAGAGAAGTGCCAAATAGCTTGACGCTTCTGCAAGAGTTCTTCTTGTTTGTACACCTGCTTCTTTCTGCCCCATAATCTGAGATTCTGGATGATTCTTCTGAACATATCTGGATGGAGTCTTTTCTTCTATTCTTGTTTGCTCCTCTGGTTCTTCTTAAGGTTCTTCTTGAGGTTCTTCATCATTCTGTTGTTGAGGGTAGCCTTCATCTTCTTCGATGTCTTCATGATGTACTTGTCTAGGGATGTATCCCTTCTCATCACCGCTACATCAATGCTTTCAACAATTCTGCCAAGTCTTTTATTGTAGCACTTGTATGCTTTGCTATGTGGAGAGTAACCAAGAAGAATGCCTTCATCTGCTCTAGGTTCAATTTTGCCAAGCTGCTCATCAGTATTCTTAATATAGCATTTGCTCCCAAAGATTTTGAAGTGCTTTACCGAAGGAGTCTTACCATTCCAGAGCTCATGAGGAGTTTGAGTGTTGTTCACCCGGACATTGTTTTGTTGAGAATAACCCACGCGCAGCATGAGCAGGCTTTCACCCCAGAAAGTTGGCAGGAGTTCCTGACTCATCAAGCATAGCACGAGCCATTTGTTGGATTGTTCTGTTCATTCTTTCCACCACTCCATTTTGCTGAGGAGTTCTAGCTGTAGAGAATTCTCTTCTCATCCCATGTTCTTCACAGAAATCGAAAAATTCATTTGAGGTAAACTCCCCACCTCTGTCGGATCTGAGGCACTTAATTTTGTGACCTGATTCATTTTCAACCAAGGCTTTGAAGGATTTGATTTTTTCGAATGCTTCATCTTTGTGCTTCATAAGTCCTAACCAGACAAACCTGGAGAAATCGTCAATGAATAATATCAAGTATTCTTCTCCTCGAGGTGTTCTTTTCCTAAAAGGACCGCATGTATCTGTATGTACTAGCTCAAGAGGCATGCTAGCTGATCCTTCCTTCTCTGGAAAGTTAGTTCTGGTTTGTTTTCCAAACTGACATGATTTGCATATGGTGTTGTTAGGAATTTTGATATCTGGAAGATCGCGAACTGCCTGATATTTGCATGCTTTCCTTATTTGTGAAAAGCTTAGATGTCCCAATCTCCGATGCCATAACCAGTGCTCATCATCCTTGCTTAGATAGCGTTGTTGTTGTCCTTCTTCAAATATGTACAGATTATTTGGAGTTGTTTTGCCTTTGATCACTTTTTTACCTGTATCAAGATCACGAACAAGACATCCATTTGATCTGAATATCACCTCGGTTCTTTGATCACACATCTGACTGACACTTAGAAGATTATGTTTCAATCCATCAACATACAAAACATTTCCAGCCTTGACCTTTTCTTTTAATTGAGCAATTCCTTTTCCTTTTATGGTAGCAGGGGTATCATTTCCAAAGGAGACTTTCTTTCCCTTTTCTAGAGCAGAATATGACTCAAGTTTTTCTTCATCAGCTGTCATATTCTTTGAGCATCCACTGTCAATGTACCATAGATTTTCTTGTCCCTCTGCATAAAACGCTATCCCACATCTTTCTGTTTGAGGTTCCTTTATTCTCCATGTTTTGGTGCTTGAAGCTTGTTCCTTTCTCTGCTGAAACCTTCTCCTGCATTCAGAGTCTTCATGACCAAAGTTATTGCAAATAGAACATTCAACTTCATTTTCAAGAACCGAAAAGTTGTTATAGGTCCTTTTTGTATTCCCGGTCATACTTCTTTGTTTTTGAGCTTCCCTAGTCATGATTGTTTTATATGCAACACATTGAGCTGCTTTGTGACCAAAGTTATGGCAAGAAAAGAATTGTCCATTGAAGAAACTTCTGCGGTTATCGAATCTACCAGCCAATTGATTGTAATTTCTCTTGTCATCTATTCTTGAACCAAATTGAGAAGATTTTACCTGTGGCTGGTTGTAGCTTTTGTTCACCCTTAAGATGGATTGCCCTGATAGTTTCTGTTTGCAATTCGTCCCTGTTTTACCTGATGGTCTTCATTGTGCTTTTGCTCATTTCTTCTTGCTGCATCAAGATAACTTTTTGAGGTGGATGCTTGAGAAGTTTCTCTCCATTATAGCCCAGACCTGTCTTGTTTAGAGGAGACCGCTGCACATTGATAATCTCATCCAAAGTTTCAGATCCTTTGACAAACTTAAGATTAATAGCTTTTGTTTTCTCAATCTCTTTTCTAAGACCAACAATTTCACCTTCTAATTTTTCAAGATGTCTTTCCTTTTCATCAATTTGAAATTGTAGAGTATCAATGATCATATTCTTCTCTTCTATACATCTCTTAAGTTTAGTAATTTCTTCATGAAATTAATCCACATCTATAGCATCCATATAATAATCATCTTCAAATGCCATTAACAATTTATATTCATTACCTCGTTCATCTTCATCACTGTTTGTTAGACCATCACTGTCTTCATGAGTGTAGTAGCTTTTCTTACTTGCACTCTGTTTCTTTTTCCATCTAGCAGGTTCCTTTCCTTTATCCTTATAAGGACTTTTTGCAGCATAATGACCTACTCTTCCAAAAGCAAAGCATTTAAAAGGCAACTTACCTCTGAACCTTCCAGAACCCCTTTGAAGATTTCTAACAAAGTTTGATTCTTCTTCCTCTTCTTCTGGGACGTGGCTTGCTTCATAATAATGTCCTTTGCCTGATGCCTTGAAAGCAACTTCTCTTCTATCTGATGGACCTCCCTTTCTCATTTCATAAGCAGTTAGATTTCCATGTAGCTGAGACATACTAAGAATTCGTAGATTTTCTTTTTCTTCTATTGCATATACTTTAGATTCAAACTTGGGGGACAATGATCTTAGAACCTTTTCAACCACAATAGCCTCTTTTATTTCTTCACCCAAATTTTTTCATACAATT
>APFE031721135.1:4198-36514 GCA_000404065.3 Pinus taeda | reverse complement strand
TCTACAGCTTCTAAGCTCTGAGCTACTACACGACCAAAATGAAAATCAAGACCGGCAACCAAAACTTATAGGAATTTCACCTAAAACCCTAACACCAATGGAATTAACCTAAGGAAAGTTCTTAACAAGTCACATGCAGGTCTAGGCAGGGGATAACAACATCTAAACAAATACTAAAATGACTGAAAGAGAAAATCTTAAGTTTTTCAAAATTTTAGCAGGGTTCGCAGGCCCGCAGTTCACATAGGTCCGGGAATGCTCTTTGTGAAAAGAAAAAGTGCGGATAAGTCTGCATTGTGTCGCAAGCAGAGGGTGCATTCCTCTCCTAAAGTTATGAAAAACAAAAAATAATCCTAGATCTACTAAATCCACCCAATTCCACACACAACAAGCCAAAAACAAAAACAAAAACACAATTTCTCAGGTCAAAGTAAAAATAAGGAAAAAATCAAGTCCCCAGTGGAGTCACCATTTTGTCACACGGAATGAGTTGATTTTGTGGAAAAGCTCTACCTCCCTAGTATCTAAAGATATCTAGTGACAAGCAAGCCAATCAAAAATTATCTTTCTCTAAATATGCAATTAAAAACAAAGGCAAACAAGTGTTTTAGGCCTACCTTGGGTCCAATGCAAGTTTGTGGAAGCCTCGCTCCTTTGATCCAAATGAGCTCCCTTGTAGCAAATCTGCAAACACAAACAAGCAAACAAATTAAATAGCACCTGAAAAAGCCAATATCATAAAGCATATTCATCATAATGATCAAGGAAATTATGAAACAAACCACATAAGACAATTTGTTGAGAAAAATGAATCTGATTGTATTAATTCAAATCAAAGAAGAACTTTACAACCTGTGCCTTGATGCTGTAGAAGCTCCTCCCAGGGTCCAGCAAGAAGTCTCCTCTACTTTGACAAGTTTCACTCACTTCCAAATGAAGCCACAAAGGTATGTGATCTCTCCTCTCAAGCTTAAATAGGAAGTCTCAATTCCACCACCATTTACCCTTAAAAATTTTCAGCTTCTAACCTCTCCAGCAACCAGCCCAATGCCTTAATTTATAGTGTAATGGAGGGAAGTTACTAGGTCCTCCTTCAAAGGGATAAAGCCCTCCTTCAAAGGGATATCTCCTCTCATCAAGGGATTAGCTCCTTCTCTTTTGGGATGCATGAACCACCTTGGAGCGAACAATCCACGTCAAAATTCCTTCTAGAATGTTTGTGACGATAGTCATGGTGACGATATTTTTGTGTAATGGTAGGGTAGAAAAAAAAAGAAAAAAAATAGAAAATGGAAAAATGGAAATAAGAGGAAAAATCTAAGGTGAAAACCTCCTCGGAGACGCCTTAGATTGGCTCATTGATTGAAAACCTCCATGAGGCGGTCAATGGTTTGGAAAAAAAAAAAGAAAAGAGAATAATATCCCTGGGTGAAAACCTCCCTTAGAGACGCCCAAGGTAGGAAATTAGAATGAAAACCTACATGAGGCACCCTAGTTGTTTTCAAAAAAGAAGAGAAAAAAAGAAAAAAAAGAGAAATCAGGCCTAATCTCTGTAAAATAATTCCATGTTGCAATGAATACATTACAGGAAAAGAGGGCTGCGTAAAACGAGGACAAGAGTCCATACTAGGCTCTAGGACATCCCTCCAGACACTCCCTCCATGGCCACTCGCCTCTCCTAGGATTTGGTCACATTCAGGTCAAGATTGGGCTTTCTACAGGAAGTTCCAGGCATTTCTACAGGAAGTTCTGTATCTCTACAGGAAACATCCTGTAGAACCTTCAGGCAAGCCAGATTTGATTTTGGAAGGGAATCTAAAGCTTGGAATCTATTGGGCCTGCAAGCATCCATGTTTCCATCCCTCACCTTTCTCCATCATTTTTTCCACCTCATTGTACTTCTTTTATGAAAACTATGTTTTCTACAGGAAGTTCCTGTAGAAATTACAAAAAGCTAGAAATGGATTGCAAAAAGGCATTTTGGCGAGCATGATAGCTTCCTAAAGGGTTCATCATTCCTTCTACCTTCTTCAAACTCCTCCATCATTTCCATGCCTCCATCATAGCCCAATCTCATTCTTTCTTACCATGCAAAAAACTGCAGACTGCTTGGAAGCAAAAATACATGGTGCTGAAATTGTTTTTTGCCCTAACTTGAAAACGTGCATCCATTTGCAAAACTGTTACATGGGGAGTTGTATAGGGATGATGGCAACATGCCCGAGAAATTTCAGCCAATTCTGGTTCATGGTTTCCAAGAAATAAGCCTCCATCACCTTCAGCCATTTTTGCATTTTCTCCATATCCGTGCATCTGTTTCGAAACTTGTTTCGTGGGGAGATGCATATGGTGATAGTAACCTACCCAAGAAGTTTCAGCCGATTCTGATGCACGATTTCCAAGAAATTGACCTCTGTAATCTTCATCCATTTTCCATTTTTCTCAAAACCCGTGCATCCATTGACCACCATTTTTCTATGGGAGGTGCATAATGATGATAGGAACATGCTCAGAAAGTTTCAGATTGATCCGGTCTATAGTCCAGGAGAAATGGCGAAAACAAGTTTCTACCCTATGAAAATTCAACATCAGTAGCTTGAGGGTGCAGATCTGAACATGGAAGCCAGCTCCTGCAATGTGGATCCGGCTAGAGGATACCTGCACAAGAAAAACTAGCCATGAATTAGCAACCAAGCCACCATGCAACCACAGAAACTAGTGCATGTAGCAAATGAAAGGCCACAACACCTCACAACAACCATTCGACTTCTAGATATGTGACTAAAACTTGTTCCTCTATTGCATGAATCTAATTGAAGAACTGCATGAACGAATGGAATGATGGGATTAAGCCACGAATCTAGCAAGGTTAGCCCAACATTGTTTTCTCTAGCGCTTAGCCGGAAGTCATGTAGTATACGTGGACAGTTGACTCAGGTGAAAATTAAAACAAAAGGGAGTGTTGGTCGTTTAAACCTCAGTGCAATTGATGGTAGTGATTACAAGGGGAAAAAACACGGTTTATGAACAACACTACCATCTGCATGTGGCCACGTACACCTGGCCACTTCACTCCCTCACCACAAATCACGCAGCAATCAAACAGATGCTCGGATGAATCTCACCACCCGCTGATTAATTTGCACTTGCAACGTTCTTAGCTGAAGTACACGTCCTCTGCTCCCAAAATCTGTTAACCCATCATCCTCCACGAGCTTTTAGTCCTGGTTCAAATTTATCCCATGTACCGGGCTCATTCAGAGGCGCAGTGGCACTCTACAAGAAACGGGGGGGTCTTCTATAGGAAGTACGGCACAGCTTCCAAAGCAGAAAAGTCTGGACTTTTCTTCATCGAGTTTGGAGTTCTGAGAGAGGTAGGCTTGAAAAAACACTCTTCCATGCATGATATGTTTGAAAGGTGGTGAATTAAACTATTTTGAATAAGAAAGTATGAAACAATTCTGCCCGTGAGTCAAAAAAAATAGCAGCTGCCGGTGTGGCACGGAATTTCTCAGTTGATTTTGTGTCAAAATTCTCCTCCACGGTTCTTGTTAACAAATTCCTTCTGTAGAAACGATAAACCACTGTAAGGGCTAACCTGTGCATAAAGAATGTGACTTTTATCTGGTTGGGGATAAAAATTAAGTTCTGCAGTCTATCTATGAGAGCCTAATTCCCTTTTGATAGTCGAGTTTTGGGCAGCAACAACATTCTAACCAGGGATTTGGTGCAAAGTGAAATATAAACACCTGAGGGATACTGTCTTCCAAGTTCTAGGGAGGAAACCATACACAAAATTCCCCTTCTAATCAGAGCACAAGCCAAGACAGAGCATTCTCATCATGCCAGGAGGGTTTATCAGAAAGGAACCCTCAGATTCCAGGAAATTGCGGGAAACTCCCGAGGTGGTAGACCTATTTACCCGTGCCAATTGGATGACCTTCTATGACAGAATCCAAGGTTATGATGATGAGGTAACAAAAGAGTTCTTAATGTCCTTGTAGCCTAAATCCAAGATACTGGCCACTATAAATTTCAGAGGTTTGACCTTAAAGCTTACTCCACCACTCATTAGAAGAGAAAGCCAGTGGAAAAGAAACACAAGACAAACCGCCACAGAGAGAACAAGAAGAGAAATGAGGAAAAGGAAAAATTGCAAAGCCTAAAGCTGTGGGAGGAATAATGGCACAAACACCCAGGGAGAAGAGATTGTAGAGCAGGGTAGAAAGGACTGAAAAAGTCCAAGGAAATGAAGTAACACCCAAGGCAAACACAAAAAAATTAAAAGAGAAGGCACCCCCAGCCAAGTAGGCCAAAACAGTGAAGACCGTTTCTACAGGAAGCATGGAGACAGGGCAACAAATGGAAAAAATCACCTGAGATTTTAGCCAGGGAGGCAGCAGCTGTGCTGGCCACCCTAAGCACATCTCCAAAGCAAAAAGGGAAGTGAAAGAGGGAGCCTTCCATGTATTTTAAGGCAAGAAGGAGCATGCAGATAAAAACTGGCAAACCCCAACCACAGTCAAAAGAGCCAATTACAATTGTAGACACCCCAGCTGCACAAAAGAAAAAGTCTCCCTCAAAGGCATCCATCACCTATGAACGGGGAAGCCCGAAGACATCCACCTGGAGAGAAAGAATGAAAATGTTGGACACAACAGCCTCTCTACAGGATGTTGAGACTCTTCTACAGGAAACTCGGGCTAAGCTAAGAGAGACCAAGAAATTGGAGGAAAAGGTGGCCAAACAATCATAGGAAGAAGGAAAGACAAGGAAACATCTGATGAGCAGCAAAGAGAGGACAAGTTGCAAGCTAAGGTTGAGGTGCTAACAAAAACTGCTACAAGAAAAGGAGCACAGGTAATGGAAATAAGCAGAGAGAAAAGCATGGTTTCATGACTGAGAAGAGGACATCACTTTAGAAGCTTGGCATGACAGGGAGGCCACCAGGGCCATCAAACATGAAGAGATAGATTAGTTGCTCAGAGGATGAGTAACACTTTCAGTAGGGGGTCATGATGAGCCCCAAAAATGGATAATTATATGGGCTCATTCAGCCTCCTAATTCGACTTAATCCACCATTCTCATTAGTTTATTGCATGTTTTTTATTATATTTATGCTAATAGAGTGAATTGGGTTAGTCATTATGCCAACAAGTCTAATGTGTGCTTTATGCAGTCTTTTTGGTCAATTTGGAGACAAAATCAAAGGTTTAAATGAGCACTTGGAAGCCAAATTCGTGGAGAGGATTTTTAGGAAGGTGTCCCCTTCATTTATGGGCCCTTACCTCAAATTCTCCACCATCAGCTCGGAATTCAAGGGCCACCAAATCGATTATCACAAGGGCAGCCAAGCAAGTCAAGTAGGACTGCTGTTAACTACAAGTTTTGGGCAGCCAAGTCCCTAAATTTTAGGAGGACTGTTGGGGTCCTCAATTTGTATAAATAAGAGGGCTTAGGACCTCATTTCAGTTAGTCATTTTGTAGGCAAAAGTTAGCTAGTTTGTAGTTCGATTTTTAGTCATTTTCTAAGCAGTAGTTTAGCTCTGCATTTCAGCACATTTTCAAGTTTTTCTTGTGGATAGTTTTTGGAATGTACTTATTCTTTTGATCAATAAAGATGAATCCATCTTTGCACCAGCTCTTTTCTCTCTTAGGAGGCTGTAGCTCTTGGGGTTGGGCCCATCTCAAGTGCCCAGTACCTCCTTTGTTTACTTTCATGTGTCTTTGCTGCATTCTTAGACTAAAATATGTTATTTAGATTTAAATCTTGTTTTGTTATTTAGGTTGCTCTTGATGGTTAAAGTAGCTTTTCATGTTCAGATTTAGTTGATAGGTTAATAACAGGGAATATCTTTAGAAAAAGGGCCTCAAGCACCTCTGATCTCACCTCTCCCTCAGTGGGATTGTGAGCGGGGACAAAGGTGACATTGTTGCCAACAAAAACACTATTTTTGCTTTGCCATGCAATCACTAGTGTACGATTTTCGTTTGCAAAAGTTGGTTACATGTTCATATCTTTGAATGCTTTGTTGTATAGTTAATATACATGGTGTCCTTGCAAATAAAGCTTCTCTTCATTCCCTTTACTGTTAGCTAGATCAGATTAGGTTGGGATAACTAGGTCTTTGATTTCTTGCAAGTCTTTGTTGGTTCAGTTGGAAATACAAATTGCAGAGCACCTGCACCACTTCTCCATCCACCCAAACTCCATCAAACCCGTCTGCTTCATCCCCTAACTTGGTTTCTTGCCTCACATTTTCCATTTTGCCCACATAACCCTACCTTTTTGTGCAACATTGCTTCAGCCTCTTTGAACAAATCCAACCATCTACATCTTCTCTCAACTCCATCCACCAGTCCTTGAACCACCTCAAACCCCTATCCTATCTCCATACCCGCTCCTTCATCTTTCTTCATCCATCCATCCTCCAAAATCCCATTTCTAAACATCCTGTAGAAAATCGCAGAACATCCTGTAGAAATTCCAGAACATCCTGTAGAATCCCTGCATACTTCCTATAGAAGCTCACGAATGAGGTTTCTTGATAGCCAAACTCTGTGAAACTCTTTGGAAGGGTGTTAGGGACCCCTTAGGCCCTCTTTGAACCTTCTCAACCTCTTCAAAGCATTTCCTCTCGCCGATCCACCTCTGCACAGTCAAAAACAGTGAAAGCACATGCATGATAATTCTGACAACTTATTCAAAAATAAAAAAAGATGTTTTCTTCTGATAGTGATAACTTAGACACATGCATTTTACCTTCCTAGAAGTCAATGGCATCTCTTTCAGTAGCTTGCATCCTCTTTTTCGCATCAGTAGGGCTAGCTGGTAAAATTAGGGTTTTCTAGGGTTTACATTTCCTTTCAGCTTTTGAGTTTCTTTCTCCAAGTAGATTAGATTCCTTTGAGTTAGCTTTCATCCATCAGGTAAAAGCTTATTCTCAGAGCTCATAGAAGTTGGCTTAAGCCCCTAGTGGACTTGTGCTAGCTGACCAAGTGACAGCTGCGGCAAGAGCTAGTACTTGTGCATACAGCACCATCGCTTCCAAGTTTGTTACAAACTACCGGGTTGATAAAATTAAAGAAGGGAGTCCAGGAGTTGCAGCATTATTGCTGCAATACTAGAGCTCACCACTCTTTTTGGCGTCGTTTCCGGGGAAGTGTCAGAGTATTGGTGATTGCTGCTTTTCTTCTATTTTCCACTACAACCTTCTACTAAGTAGTTTATTTCATTTCCATTCTGCAATTTCATTTCCGCAAAAGTAGACTAGACATTTCCCACTTTCATAGATTAGCATTTCAATTCCGCAATTTCATTTCTGCAAGCGTAGATTAGCATTTCAATTCTGCAAGCATAGCCTAGCATTCCCTTCCTACAATTTCATTTAAGCAAAATAGATTAGTCCTTTCCTGCTTTCATTTCAATTCCGCATTTTCATTTCAAAAAGATAGTTAGTTGCAATTCAATCTATTTTAGTTTTATAGGTACAAGCAGAAAAAAGAAAAAAAAATCAAGCAAAAAAGATTTCCTTTCCTGCCTTGTAGGAGTAGAGATAATTCAGAAAAATGATTGCACAACACCCCCACTGCTTCACACAGCCAACCTTCTCTCTTCTTTGATGGCTGTGATTAAAGAACCCTTAGGTGGATAGCAAGACATATTTGAAGAACCTCAATGGAAGAAGAAGAAGAAAACATTCCTCTGGAGCAAATGGCTACAAACAGAAATGTTGAGAGTAGTACCTTATCCAAAAATGAATTTGCAAATCAGATAGAAGATTTCAAGAGCGATATGAGGCAGTTTCTTGCCATGCAACTGGATACCTTACAGATCCAAAGGAAGCAAGAGGAAGCTAAAAGGGCTTTGGTCATCGTTTGTCCCAGGTGCACTAGAGAGCATCCTAGGAACGAATGTCCAATGCACTCCCTAGAAGTGTGTTTCGTCTGTGAAGAATACCATCCTACGAATCAGTGCCCTTCCTTGCCTGGACTTAAAGTTGCATATCATAGAGTCAAAGGAGCCACTAAATCACTCTATTATATGAACCAAAGGAGGCCACATGGACCCATACCCTACCAGGAGGGAATGCAAGGGACATCCCAGACCTATTACGACCCCTATCAAGCCACTTCCATGCCTTCTTGGGGTCCCCCTACTCATCCTTCCTAGTTCACACCTCTTCCTTGTTCCTTCACAGATCCATATTATGCCCAACTAGCTGCTCATTCATTTCAATCTTATGCTCCGCCACAGCGTCAGTGGAATGCACCTCATCAAGGGTGGAGGCCGCAGTACAACTCTCCTCCCGCTCATTTTCCTCCACCACCTGCCCAACCACAACCCCATCCACATCCGTCTCAAATATACACCTCCACTCAGCTACCCGTACTGCCATTTCCAAACCCGCACATTGGAATAGTTCAACCCAATTGCAAAGTTGAGGCACAACATGTCCAGCAAAAGAAGATTCAAAAGAAGAGATCAAAGAACCATGGTTGTAGTCACTTGATCCTACTTTTCCTTGTTTGTTCTTTGCTTCCCCTTGCTTTTTTGTCCTTCCTTTTCCTTCCTTCCTCCAATGCTAGAGTGCTCAAAGAATACTCTAGGTGTATGAGAGTATGAGAGAGTAGAGAGAATATAGGGAGAGCTCCAAAACTGTACTCAAAAAAGGTTGTGAAATGATCCTGTTGATGGTGTTGGACTTGCCAACATTCACCAGATCCCCCTGATATGAAGTCCCAATCAAACTTCACACCATTTGGTGTAGGAGTCCCGTCAGATATGAAGGTGTGGTTTCCAAATACTTAGAGATTTTCCTCGACTCTAGCTTTTAGCACAAGAGAGTGATGCAATGGTATATTTGAAAAGCAAGGTGAGTGTGCCTAGTGAGTGCAATGAAACTATGTCTAGGTTCTCTTACTATAAAAGGGGGGATAAAAGTCAACCTCTAGGTGACAGGTAATAGTACCACCCAGGAAGAGACACACATCAACAAAAAATGCTTGTTCAACATCTAGCGGAATAGTCCAGAGTGGATGTGATGATCATTATAATTGATAAGAAAGGAAAGGTCTGTTTAGTATCCCACATAATAGTCCACAAGGATGACACAATAGTGACAACCATTACAACATAATCCCAACAAATTAAGCACTAAATTAACTGAAATAGTGCAACTATCTTAGTACATGTGAAATCAAACATGAAATACAAACATACACACAATAGAGTTACAAACATCCATAAGTCATGCATGAAAACATGCTAGCCTAAAAATGCTTCTGTTATTAAGAAAAAGTTCCAAGACACATATTTACATTGTACATCACTAGCTCCAGTAGTGGTACATTGGAGCCACTCCTTGCTCCTCAAAGAACTAATTGATCTCGCTAATGCTTTGCGGGAGGAGATAAGGTGAAAATTCCTTTTCTCATACAATGAAGGGGTATATGTAACCAAGGGGTGATGCTTACCCTTTGAGACTCTTTGACTACCCTCATGACTGTTCAACTTCCTTTGACTTTTCAACTTACATGACTCTTCATATTCAAGTGTGTCCATTGGACTTCTACTTTACAGTACATTTGATTTACAATAAACATGGCCCATAATAGTGATGTGGCATATGAAAAATCATGACACAACTTGACATGACACTGCTGAGATGGACTGGATTGATGATGTGACAATGTTAAGCCGCTATTGCTATTGAGTGATAAATGTGTTATATGATGTGATTTCTCTTCTCCTCCGCATAGCTTGATGATGTAGGGTCTTCAATGATATTTGGTCTTGGAAGATGGTTGCACACTTATGCTCCTTTTTCTTTCTCTTGGTAGGTTCATTCGTCCATTTGGCTACAAGTGAGTCTTTAGGAATGCTTCCTATTACTTCTCCTTCTTCATCATCTCTCCATGACTTGACATTGTACCTGTTCCTGCAATTCACTCATGATAGGACGACGTCAATCTGAAAACTCCCTAGTCTAAGATGATGCATTATTTTCCATGAACTAATCCTGAGACCGATGAAAGGCTAGGAGAGAGGGCCTAATAACTGTGAATTGTACAGTTCTAGGTGATAGGGAGATATGTTGATCACTAATACTACACAAAGCACAACTCAGGCTTGACTGAGTAACATTTGAGCACAATCCTCCTGAGGTGAAAATTTGTGTAGTGGCCATTGGGAGTCAAGATTATGAAGTTTAGATAGACATTGGATGATGTAGGATGGAATCCTGGGAGACCGATCTATGCAGTTTTTAGAGGCAAGGAGGACTAGGCAGTAGAGAGACCTGGAGGAAAAATTTGTGCAGTTCTTGAGGTCAGCGAGCTCCAGTTGAGGGAGGACACTCGGGGAAACCTCTGGACATTTCTGGAGGCCAAGGGAGGCTAGGTTCTCTATGCATTGTGGGGTTCTATTAGGCAAGGGGAAGAGCTTGAGGACTATAAGTGTGAAGTGCACAGTTCAAGTCATATTGGGAGGAACTGTTGCACAATTCTGGAGGTCAAGGGAGACTGCTGGGCTCTAGAATTGTGCAATGAAACTGCCATGGAGGAAAGTGACTACACACTTTGCAGTTCCAGGAAGCAATATCGCAACACTAAGGGCCGAGACTACGTTGTGCACAACTCAATCAGGGCCTGGTGCAGCTGGGTTTCCTAGTCAGGAAGATTTTCATAAAAGTGGCTATGTACGGGAAGGAGATAGACTTGTGATGAGCTTGAACTTGTGACCATACACTTAGCATACTTTAATAACAAAACAACATAGACCACCGAAGCAACAAGAAGGCATTACCCTTTGTGTGAATGTCTCATAACAAGAGGCGACAAGTAAAACACTTGAGATAAACTTTACGATGACCATGACGACACTTGTTTGTCAGTGCTCAAAACTTTTTCTATGAGTGTGACATGTGTTTACATAACTAGGGCAACTTGTATAGACAAAGAACAAACTTTGAAACCGCCAGAAAATGTTCAGAAACATGGAAAAATAGTCAAACATGCCAAAATATGATAGTTGATCCACCAAGAAAAAGGGGTCAGAGGACTTTAGGAAATCTCATGAAATAAGATTAAGTGTCTACAACAATCAAGGGGAAGACCAAGGAAGGCTCCAAAATTTGTGAAAGACAAAATTTTGGAGGGTGTTGCAACCACTACAACACTTGGCGACACACTGGTTGAATTCCAACTTCTCTGTCTTGGTTATTTTCTTCTATGCAAGGCCTTGGTCCTTTAGGGAGTACTGATTCATTGTGAAAATTACTTTGGCTTCCTCACTTATCCCATGGGCAGACATGGTCCCCTGTGTTAGTGTCAGTGCTTTCACAATGCCATCAGTGATCAAATTGCTCTTTTGCATTTCATATTAGGTGTCCCATTCTGATGAGTTGCATTCCATTAGGTCATGGATCAACTGATGGTAGATTTATTTCCAGTTTTTGCTCCTCATCACATAAAATTTTCTGACCTACTTTAAGCATAATTCAGTTAAATGGTTTAGAGTTAATTCTTATCTTTTGTCCATTTGATTTAAATAAGTCTTAGGTCTTAGGGTTTTCAATATCATTAAGTACTAGGGTTTCCATCTAAGTCAAATTTCCAAAAATATTTGACGAATAATGGTCATGCCGATATTTGAGGGAGACAATAATCTTCAGAACATTTTAAATCTTCGAATTTGTGAATTTAATAAGTCTTCACCTCAAACTCAATTTGAGGTGAAAACAGAGTGTTGTTTTATTTTTGAAAAATTTCATGTAATTTTATGGTTCCGATATGTAATAAGTATTTATCAGTTGCTCCTGGTTACCTTGCCAACTCCTGCCACTGCAAAATCCAAAACATTCAAGACATCAGTTCATCAGATTGCTAGGGAAAAAGGGTCAAAGTTCAACTACAAAAAACAGAGCATTTGAAAAAGTCATGCAAACTTTATAAAATGAGTTTTGAAATGACAAAAAAATCAAAGGTGAAAAGGTATATAAGGTTCATTCATGGTTTATGTCATTTCACTTTGAAAACTTGAAGGGATAAGGAAAAAACATGATTTGGAGCTATCATTGAGAAAAAGAGAGAAAAATTTACCAAATTGTGAGAAATCATGTGGCATTGCACGTCAAGCAATTGGCGCTGCACATCAGAGGAGTTTTTCCCTTTAGAATTTGAATTGGCGCTGCACATCAGAGGAGTTTTTCCCTTTAGAATTTGAATTGGCGCTGCGCATTGGGCTGGTGCTATGCATCTGTTGGCTAGCGCTGCGCATTGCTTATGGAGCTGCCAAAACCCCTAAAATCATCTTCAATCATTGCAATTGCCTCATGTCACTTCCTATCAAGTAAGTAGAGCCTCTTTTCAGTTGAATCTAGGGTTTACATGAATTCTGGTGGTTTATACCTCTCTAAAAACTAAACCCTAATTTGTCTCTAAATTACCACATACATTTCAGACCATAGCTGTTTATCTTTCTCCTTTTAAATCTATCTCCTAATCCCATCTTCCCTAAGTCCTATTCCCTTCCCCTATTCTCCTAAACCCTAAATCCCTTACATACAAAATCCTAACCCTTTATAAAACCCTAACCTTCACATTACAAACCCTACTCATTCCCTTACCTCACACCCTCACTGTATTGTCTTTTTGTAAATCTCTTCATACTCATCTTTCCATCACTCATTAACCCACCACTCATCAATTATCAAAAGAGAGACAACCTTAAACATGGAGAGGGAAAATGAATATGATTTTGAGGAGCACACCCTAAGTGACAGCTCTAGGGAAATGATTTTGCAGCAGATAAAACCTCACAAAAGTGGCAAGATTATAAGGGTGGAGCCCATTAGTATGAGTGAACTACTTTCTTGCCCATTAGCCACCTCATGCTTTAGACATCAGTCATGTTTTGATTTTTGTGAGATGGTAGAGAGAGTTAAATTTCACCATGAGTTAGCAAGACTGTTTGTGACAAACTTGGACAACAATGTGGTACGTCTTGCTGGGGTTGCATTTACTCTATCATCCACCATCATTACAGAGGCTACAAGAATTACAGATGTAGGGGAGAAATGGAATAAGAGGCAACATATTAACAGGGAGTATTATGAGCCTTACATCAAGCCTAAATACCATGGCAGAATCAGTAGAGTGTTTCCTTTCAGATTTTTGGAGGATCGGTATGCTCCACTCATGAAGCTCATCATTAAGTATTTTGCTTGTGAGGGTAGGTTCTCCAAACTATATGCCTACCATATCAGATTGTTGATGCATTTCACTAGGATGAAAATGATGAGTATTCCTTATTTTATATGCAAAAACATAGAGAAAATGACAGTTATTGCAAGGAGGAAACCATATCCACAGTAGCTCAACAATATTTACCATTTCTCTGTTATTAAAATTATTGTTTTACATCAACTCAATTAGCTGGGAATTCCATGGGAAACCTTCATTTCTTATGAGATGTTCAAGGGTCCTCCAATCTTTTTATCAGTCCCCCAAAAGGAAAGCGAGCCTTCAGGACAACAAAAGGTTCAAGAAACTGAAATTGTGGGGGTATCTGTGTTTGTGACTTATGAGAGAGGAACTAGGATGCTCTTTGTAGCTACCAAGTGAGTACTATCTCCACAAGGAGTGGAAGGGGTCTCGCCATCATCTACAGGCCACAGGCAAATGCTATCTCCACAAGGAGTGGAAGGGGCTTTTCCTTCTTCTTCAGCAAAACAGGTACATGTTGGGCAGCACAACAAAGACAAAGGTAAAGCCAAAGAGAAAATGCAAGAGGAGGATCCTAATGATGAGCAAGAGAGGGACTTTGACTTAGTTGTTCATGAGGAAGCATAGGGAATTGATGTCATTGATGTTGAGACTCAAAGCACACAGATAACTAAGGACATCATCAAGAAACAAGAGGCTAACATTCAAGCCTTGTCAATCAAATTGGAAAGGGCAAATTGGATCATTAATTACCTTGAGCAAGAAAACAAGCAATTAACTGACAAGCAAGCTATTATGGAGTTGCAAATGATTAGAGAAGAGAAGCAAAAGGCAAAGAAGGCAAAGGTCAAGATGACCTCCATTGAGCAAGAAATTGAGAATGACCAAGAAACTTGGTTAGAGAGGGTGAACATCCACCTTAAGAAGTTGCTAGAGAAGGCCAATAAAGAGAAGAAAATGCTTCACCATATGGCTTACCATTATTTGACCCAGAACAGGATATGCAACATGAGGATTAAGCAACTTAATGCAAGATTAAGGAGGGCCTTAAAAAGAAAAAGGAGGGAGGATAAGCTTAATATCTTCACTGATGTTACACTAGCCCAACAAAGTAACAAATGAAGCACCTTTGAGCCAAAACTGGGCAATTTTTTAAGAAATTTTGTCAATTTCAAGTTTTTGAATTTTGCAAGACAAGAAATTCTGGTGGATGCATAGCGCCACTGGTGCTACGCATTTGATTGGTGCATCCTTGGGAGAAATGGTTTATATATTTGGATTCAATATCGAGAGGACATTAATCCTTGAAAGTTTCATCTCATTTGGAGAAAAACTAGGTCACCTAAAGGGAAAAAAACATTCAAAAAATGCCCTCTCTACCACTTTTTGCACCCACATGAAGTAGTCTTCGGAGAATTCATTTTTGAACGGTCAAATGACCTCCAAAATAGGAAATTCAAAATTTTTTAGAAACTAGACAGACAGATCTTTCCAAAACGGTATCTTGGGCCTGATTTGGTGGAGTGAAAGGCCTCCAAAAGCATGCTTGAAGCAGCGCTACGCATTGGTTTAATGGCGCTACGCATAGGGCTATTTTTGTCAATTTTGCTCAAAACTTTTCTCCCAGTTTGACTACCAGTTGACTGTTGCTCTTCTCCTTGGTAAATTTGTGATGGTAAATGATGTAATGTGATGTAAATTTGATGAAAAATTACTTTAGGGGGTAGATACATCAATGAAAAGTGGTTTAAAACTGAATGTATCAGTTTCCTTGGTTTTAGAGGCAAGTTGTTCCACTACCCATTTTCTTGTTCCTAGTTTAGATGTAGTTGAAACAACTCCTTAACTCTTGGATTCAACCCCTGATGGATAGCTCAAATGATTTTTATGTCTATATTATGTACTTTCTTAGTCATTTGTAAAGGTTGGACTCTTGTGGATGCTTTGAGCTTCATTGTACATCACTTCTGCAGTTTGGTAAGGAAATAAACCAGGGTTTTGCTGTTATTTTTGTGGGATTCTTGTGGTAATGTGTCTTGGCATTATTTCTTCCTTCATTATTTAGTTTCTCTTATGTGTTATATGTACCAACATCTATTTCTTTCTTCTTAACTAAATGAATCAAGATATATAGGTGGAATCCATTGATATCAGTGCTATGCCTTGGGAATACATTTAGTTTTTGATGTTTTCAGTTGTTTGAAGAGGATTCATGACCTTTGCATGCCCTCCTCAGCCCCTCACCTATATTAGACCTACCATCTCACTCATTTCCAAGTGTTAAAACACCTACCTAACTCGCCCCATAGAACACCCTGCATTTCTGAGTTGATTTCTCGAACCCAAAGCTACCTGCTCCATTTGATCCAGCAACCAAACCTTCAAAATCAAACAAAAAACCCTGGAGCTACTATACCTTGCCTAAAATCCATATCTGAATCAGTCATATCAACTAAGATTGAAATCATCTCGACTGAAATTGACAAGGAGAGAGCCCTCTCCCGACCTGGTAGGGCTAGCTACCAAGTTAAGCATGGTTTGTGGTTATCCTAGGATTGCCTCCCTTCAGCCTGAGGTCAATCTAGGCTCTAACACCCTGTGTACCTCCTTAGTTGAACACAACATAAGATTCAGTAAAATCACAATGTTTTGAATTGGGAAAGGTATTTTAGCTCGCGAGCTTAATATTTTCAAAGTATAGTTTTAATCTCTAGTGTTGCTCTGCTACTATCAAGCCTAGACAGTACCCAAACGAAGTCATGTAGGAAGACAAGGATTTCTCCAATGCTAGGGAGCATTAGCAGTACCCCGTTGGAGTTGGTTGCTTCACCTCCCTCCGTAGGAAGCCTTTCTCTTCTTTCACATTTATTTATTTATTTAAAGAGAACTATGCATCGACACTTATTTATTTTGGGGCAGAAGAGGGATCCTGACTTATTGAGAGCATGAGAGGTTGTTCCTTCAGAGAAGCACATAAGGACCTCTGATTTTGGTTTTCTCATTTATATTTTCCCTTCTCCATTTCTACTATATGGATAAGCTTGAAAACACCAAAGTGGAAAATTTAGTATAGGCATGAGGTTTCCGGAATGGTCACAGGTTCATGGTTGGACCAAAACTATCCTTATGGACGGATCGTATTTTCCATAAGAACTTCATCGGCCAAAGAATACAACCAACACAAGGAAGACTGACAAAGGGCTAGCCAAGTGTTGCAGTGTCACAAGACTCTTTCAACTTCAGTCACTCACATATTTGGAATCCACAACGACGTAATGCACAACACTTATTTACATGAAAAACAACACAAGCTGAAACAAAATTCAAACAAAAAATAACAAAGGACTATGTACATAGTGCGGGGTGTAACCCCATATTTTCATTGAAAATACTGTTTTAAGTCTTGGCCAAAGATGATACATGTGTTGGCCAAACTTTTCATGGATTGTGTAGGGACCAATCCACAAGGATCGAAACTTAGTATGCTTGCCTTTGTCCTCATGGGCTTTGTCCCACTTCAAGACTAAGTCACCCACACTAAAGTTAATTTTCCCGCAAACTTTCTCTCAAACCATCTCTTGATACGATTCTAATGAAGTGTAAATTTTTCTTTTTCTTTCAACCTTTCTTCCTGTAGCTTGTGCAAAGTGTCCATCCTATGCTGAACTAAAAGACATGGATTGCCTTGGGATACTTGGGACAATTGGAGAGTAGGTAAGTAGACTTTTTGTGGGAGGATGGTTTATTTTCCATACACCAGGAAGTAAGGGGAGGTATTCAGAGAAGGCTTAGGCGTGACTCGGTCAACCCATAAGGCATTAACCAAAACAAAGTTCTAGTTTTGCTGCTTAGAGAATATGGTCATTTTGATGATATGGATGAGGTTGTTATTCATGGATTCAGCAAGACCATTCTTCTATGGCTAGTAATTAGCATAATGTTTCAAGATGATACCATTTTCCAATGCAAAATTATAAAGCTTTAACAAGGAAAAATATGTTGCATTGTAAAAAAACAAGTGACATAGGAATGTTGAACCTGGAGGTGATATTATGTTGTAGAAAGTTGATGACTTCCTAAACATTCACGCCTTTTAGCAGCATTTCCTCCATCCACTGCATAAACTAATATTTAGCAGTTATGATATAACAGTGTTGCTTTGATGAGTGAGTGAAAATTTTTCCAATGATATCCATGCCCCACTATTGAAATGGTTCTTCTACTGCAACAGTTCTAGTGGGACTGCTGACTTCTGATTTCTGTCAGCACACCTCTCATAGACTGAACACTTGCGAACCTAGGCATGAGCATCCTTGAATAATTTTGGCTAGTAGTAACTGGCTTGCATGATCTTGTGCAATGTAGTGTTTACTACGAAGTGCCCCCCAACTGGTCTATCATGGAGATCATCTAAAACCTTGTCTGAATAATGTGCCTCTAGACACCTGAGCAATATCCCATTGTGGTGCTTCCTGAACAACAGGTCATGCACCAAATAATATGAAAATACTTTGAGTCAGAGTGCCATCTTATGCTGCATAGAGAAGTGAGAGGGCATAGTACCATGCTCAAGGTATTTGCACACATCTATGTACCAAGAGTTTATGTCCAAAGTGAGGGAGGCTTGCTCAATGTTGTACATTTCGATCTCTTAGTCCCATCCTGTGAGCTCTTCTTCTTCCTCTTTTGCATGACTACTTCTATTACTAACTTCCAAAGAACATGATCCTTGATGGCTTGAACTCGCTTGATGTCGAGGTCATATTCCTATAATCCAATCATCTAGTTCGCCCTTCTTTCATCCAGCTCTTGTTGAACAAGCAGTGATATGACCCTTGGGTGTGGAACAAAGATAATATAATGGTTTTTCAATAGATAGGGTTTGAAGTGTTTTACCACCTTGTACACAACATAAGCTTGTTTTTCCATGGTAGGGTAATTGAGCTCTAGTCCCTGTAGGCTTGCACTCATGAAGGAGATAGGTCGTTCATTGTTCAACTCATCCTTATGAGTGAGCACAATAGCAAGAGAGGTGTCAAAAGTGAAAGTGTAGAGCAAGAAGTCTTTGTTGAAGTATGGTTTGTATAACATGGGTGCTTCTACTATAGCTTGCTTAATACGGGCGAACGCATCCTTTTCCCTTTTATCCCATTTATAGGCTACATCTTTCTTGATCATCTCCTATATTGGTTTAGCTATCTAAGCATAGTCAGAGATGAAATTTCTAAGGAAGTTAATATTCCCCAGGAAAGACTGCATGGCTTTTTTGTTCACTGGGTGAGGAATCTACGTGATGGTCTAAACCCTATCTGGATCTACCTTGATCCCAATTTTAGCAATGATGTGTCCAAGAAGGTTACCCTCATACACTGCAAAGATACTCTTCTTGGGATTCAAGGATATCCCATATTTTTTGCATCGCTAAAAAATATTCATGTCATCAAGGTAGAGCACAACGCTCTGTCCAATAAGCCCGTGGAAGGCATGTCCATTTCACGTTGGAACGTTGCACTAGAATTGACCAACCCAAATGGAATTTTTTGGAATGTGAAAGTGCCCCACTTTGTACTAAATGTAGTTTTTAATATGCTAGGCTCTGCTACCAGAACCTAGTTGTAACCCAAAAATAAATCGAGCAAAGAGAACATTTCGGCCCCAGATACTGTTTGTAATATCTTCTCCATGGAAGACATTGGGTAATTCTCCTTTTCTGAGGCGTGGTTGAGATTGCGGAAATCTACGCACATGCGGATCTCCCCAAAATTATTTCTCACGGAGACTAAGTTGGATACCCACATTGAATGTCGCACCTTGTAAATGATCTGAGCATCCAAAAGTTTTCTCAGTTCCTTCTATATGAGGGGCTCAAGCATTGGATGAAATTTTTTTAATTTATGCTGAAAAGGCTTCGCCCCTTCCTTGATTGGTATCACGTTGGATTATTCACGTGTAATATGTATTGACATCATCATACGTCCATGTGAAGACATCACGATACTACTTGAATAGGAAGACACATGCTTGCCTCTCTTAGGGTGTGTAAAAATTACTGAGATTAACATACTTTGGATCTTTCTCAGTTCCTAAATTTATTTTCTCATGCAACAATGTAGAACTATGGGTCTTGGCATTCACAGGTCCCCAAAAGTGATTTTGTAGATCATACAGCTTTTCCAGTGATACCACACCCTTAGGGATGAGGTTTCCTTTGCTTGTGTTGTTTGTGTCCTGCAGTATCTTCTCGTGCTTGTCCTCATCAATCATTGTGTCTTTGAATACATTAGCATTGGACATAAAGTACAATATATATTGGTAATCATAAAAAACATGTAAGTTAGTTATGTTATCTAGGATTGATGATTTATACAAAAATTCAATAGAAAAGATGTCCCTTAAAGGTAACATCCTAGCAGTTGTGTTTGTTAAGGCATCTACAACTGCGTTATGCATTGTTGGTACTGAAATAATATTAGAATCTTGGAAGTGAGAGACGAGTCACCATACCTCTTGTTGATAACTTTTAATACGAGGTGACACACAATGTATAGTGTTACGTACTTGACGCATCATGATTTCGGAGTCACCTACCGCTTTCAGGACAACAACCTTGAGGTCAATGGTTTTTTTCAAGCCCAAGACGAGTGCTTCATACTCTAAAATGTTGCTCATGCACTCAAATTACATGCGACTAGAGATTAAATTTTTTCTTTGCAATGGGTCTTTTAAAGCACAACCAGCTCCAAAGCCATCTTGTGTCTTGGATTTATCAAAGTACATTGTCTACATATCATATGTACAAGAACTGCTTACTACACTAGTACCACTACTGCTACTACTACTATTAACAGAGTTACACATTTCATTATCACCATTTGGACATGGAAGGAGGTCCAACTGCGTGTCTTGTGGGACTGGATATGGATCTGCAAGATAACACCCCAACTGTGTCTCCAGAAAACAAGTTCTGCGAAAGCCAACGGCTCGTTGTGCCCATTCAAGGGAGTCACTATGTGCTTCATGTATTTCTTTGACTCTAACCAAATCTAATTATTCCTACCTCTCTAAAGAAGCCATAAGTGTGATCATTTTGTGATGAATTATCCTTGCAGCTTTATTGACTAGTCTGTGCTCAGTAATACCCTATATTCTTCTTGAATGTCCACAATTATAATTTTGATGCATTAATGAACTTGTCTCTCAGTTGATAACTGGATGATGACATCCTTGAGTTCACCAATTGCTGGAACACGGAACGAGTTGAGGTTGCAGATAAGATCGACCTTCCTAGTATCGAAAGATATCTAGTGACAAGCAAGCCAATCAAAAACTATCTTTCTCTAAATATGCAAGTAAAATAAAGGCAAACAAGTGTTTTAGGCCTACCTTGGGTCCAATGCAAATTTGTGGAAGCCTCGCTCCCTCGCTCCAAATGAGATTCCTTGAAGTGTATTCTGCAAACACAAACAAGCAAACAATTAAATAACACCTGAAAAGCCAATATTATAAAGCATATTCATCATAATGATCAAGGAAATTATGAAACAAACCATAAGACAATTTGTTGAGAAAAATGAATCTGATGGTATTAATTCAAATGAAGAAGAACTTTACAACCTGTGCCTTGATGCTGTACAAGCTCCTCCCAGGGTCCGACAAGAAGTCTCCTCTACTTTGACAAGCTTCACTCACTTCCCAATGAAACAAAAAGGTATGTGATCTCTCCTCTCAAGTTTAACTAGGAAGTCCCAATTCCATTAGCATTTACCCTAAAAAATGTTCAGCTTCTAACCTCTCCAGCAACTGACCCAATGCCTTAATTTATAGTGCAATGGAGAGAAGTTACTAGGTCCTCCTTCAAAGGGATAAAGCCCTCCTTCAAAGGGATAGCTCCTCCTATCAAGGGATTAGCTCCTTCTCTTTTGGGATGCATGAACCACCTTGGAGCGAACAATCCATGTCAAAATCCTTCTAGAAACATCAAGAATTAACCCAAAAGTGTGTTTTTTAGGATAAACTTGCGCCTTTTTGACTTTTACAGGGGTATGCACCCACCCCTTTACAGACAGAGCGTGCAGGTACGCAGGTAATATGAACAAAGGGTGCGGGTCTGTAGGTGAAAGTAGGAGAAAGTGCGGAACCAGAGTAATATTGATTTTCAATGTCTTTCTCTTATTTGCAAAGCTTGACATGAAGAGCTAAGGTCTGAGACTTGCTTAGGAGGCTAGTATAAGTGGTGATAGACCCATACTAATTGCAAATAATCATGGTGACGATATTTTTGTGTAACAAATACTTGTTGTACAATTTCAGATTCCTTAAGCACATTTTTCTTTGTTTTAGTTGTTTTATGCTTAAGTGTCGTCGATGGTACAAACATAGTTTTACTTGCATAAGATGCAATCTTTAACTGTTCCATTGTTTGAAAAGATTTTGTTGCCTTTATAGGATGAGAATGCACAATATATTCAATTCCCCTTTTAAACAAATGATATTGATTATGTTCCCTGTATAAAATTTCCTTTCAATCATATAAGTAAGGGCTTCCTAGGAGCAGTCCACATGCATCTTGTAGGAATTTACAGGGTAAGTTCCTCAGAAAGAACACCAAAGGGCACTGCTCACAAATAGATCACAGATCAATACACTAGTATTCTTGACATGGTTAAAACCCTCAAAGAGGGAAATAGTCCACAGCCTGAGCCAACGCGACCACTTCAGGGAATTTATTAATAAAATAATGAAAATTTACATAAGCTTCTCTCATGAACGGTTACCCTACAAATGACCTTCCATGCTCTTTACATAGAGATCATGGACCAATCGGGTGTTAATCCATGGATCAAGTGTCGATAATACCAAGGAGAGAATGAACCATCGGATCACTTCATGTCTAGAACATATCGCGACCGTCGGATTGTAATTTACAAAATTACATAGTAAAAAAACACGCTTTACCTCACTCTACACTAGACCAAGTTATACTTAACTATTTCCTATGTGTCAGAATATCCTAACATCCCCCTTTAAGAACAACTTGGGATAGGATTGAAGGATGTACAAATATGACACAATAGGGGAAGGAAGGAGGCATTAGAGCCTATCCCCCCTTAGTGACAACTCCCTGAACTCCAACCATAAATTGAAGTTTAGTAAACTTTGCCTCTATGAGATCCTTTGTAAAGATCTCTGCAACTTGATGATTTGTTGAACAATATTGCACTTCAAGAACATGGTCATGAATGAGATTTCTGATGAAGTGCATGTGTAGTTAAATGTGTGTGTTGTGCTGATTTTGGACTAGATCTTTGCATAGTTGAATGACACTTTGATTATCACACCAAAGTGTAGTCGGATGCTGCTGCCGAAATCCAAACTCTGACAGGATCTGACGAAGCCACATGGCTTCCTTACTAGCTTCTACAACACCACAATACTCTGCTTCTGTTGAAGAAAGAGAAATGACACTTTGTTTCTTGCAAGCCCATGTAATAGGTCCTGAACCAAGAGTGAACACATAACCTGCAGTAGACTTCCGATCATCAGGGTCACTAGCCCAATCGTAATCAGTGAAACAAACCAATAGAGGATATGCTTCTGCACTGTAATGAATCCCAAACTAAACTGTACCTCGAACATAACGAAGTATTTTTTTAGCTACTTTCCAATGAATTCCATGTGGGTTTTGCATAAACCGAGCAATAAGGCCAACAACAAAGGAAAGGTCAGGATGAGTATGGGTAAGATACAAAAGTTTTCCTACAAGTTGATGGTATAAGGTAGCATCAACTTCAGGGGAAGTGCATGTAGAATTTCCTGCAAATTCTCTACAAATCTACCTCTGAGATCTATGTAGAAAATATGACTGTAGACTAACTCGATAATGCAATATACCAAAGCAAAATTCTATAATCTACTTCTACTATCAAACTTGCGGAAGCTTAAAGATCGAGTTGAATCAGAGCTGAACACATGTAACCATAAGAAGAAGAATCAATACACATGAAACACAGAAAATACTCAGGGGAAAGCCTCAGCTAAAAACCCCACTATCTGTATTATCATACAAGGTGGAAATATCTCAGAATTACACAAAGCTTTAGCTCTCACAATTAGCCAGCTCTCAGTACAATCCTCCTGGATGCTCACAGGAAAACAAGGCTTCTCACAAACCTTCTCCTCTACCCTCCAAGCCTCCTATCTCCTTGCGTTGTTTCTCCTGGGTGATCCTACTGTTACCAAGTGTAACATTGCTCACTCACACTGATCTCACACCCTATAAAATGGCACAATCCTTAAGGAACTTTCTCCTTCTGCATGGATGAGTTTCCTTTATAGGAAAACTCATGCAACTGATAGTACAATGTCCCTGTCTTTAATCTCAACTTGGTCTTTCTCAGAATAGACATGCATGAGTTAATGATGAGATAATCCTCAGTTATCTGGAATACACTAGTTGGATGCATGCATGCATTAATTGATTGAACTCACAATTAGTTCCTCAAACAGTTTGGAACTAATATAACTGGACTTAACTTAGTAAATTGAGCTAACTAATTACAACTCAAATACAACTCAGCCTTATCTCCTTAATTAAGTGACAATCTCCTTAATTTAAGGGATAACTGTTGCATGACTTCAGAAAGACTTCTAACTTGAATTTCTCCAACTAATTAATCCATAAAGAATTAATTAATTATTTTTTAGGCAACTAATGAGACTAAATTCGAATTTTAATTCTCAATTTTAATTGAAGGACAAATTAAAATTGGAATATTCTGGATTCTATTTTTATCATTTCTTGTTGCTATTTTTGACACTCCCTTTCAACAAGAAAGGAATTCAACTCGATCATGACCCTGAACCTTTGGAATGTTCTGCAAGCAACACTTCTCTCTAGTGTTGTTGCTCCAGCAACTCCAAAAACAAAAAAACATCCAACCTAAATCAGAGTGATGCCTCTGTCATCAAAATCTCTTACTGTTATTGTCTCTGCCGATTGAAAACTTTGCGCTTCTACTGACTCAGTCTTTCTGCACTGTTGTCAATCCTTCTCTACACTCTTCAGTATCTGACTGCTCTAGCCTCTGCCACTTTGATCTCTAACTGCATCAATCCCACTGATTTCTCCCGCTACTATGTACTTTGGGCTCCTATAGCAAGGTATGATCCATGAGATAAAACCTCTCAATGGACCCTACCCAATTTCAACCTTCTTGAGACTATCACTTCATGTCGCCCCACCTCACACCTGGAGGTATGGATGCATGTGATCCCTCTACCCACTTGGCTCGAAATTTCCCCCTACTAGAGGTCTCTGCATGAGTGGATGCCTCCATTCAGTCTACTCTCAACATCTCCACTTGTGGCTCCTCCATGATTCTCTGAGACTTCTTCTGGCACTGCATGTTGAGAGGTAATTTACTCTCCCTCTCAACCACCAAGTCTCTAACATTTTCCTTGCTCCTTAAGGCTGTGCATGCATCTTGAACCTCAAGAGCACACAGGTTCTTGGCTAGCACATCAATTTGTTTCATATGTCCCGTCGTCACGAAATTTTATGGAAAAAGAGTTGATTTTAAATCAGTGATATCTCCCTCATCCGAACTCTGATTTGATCGATTTTTTTTTTAATTTGGGTATTTTTCCACAAAGAATCCAAATATTCTATTTGTTTCTAAAAATTTTGCACAAAAATTTTCATATCTGCTCTGCAAACTTGCGGCCCAAAACTTAAAACTTTGAAATCTCCTCTAGTATATTGTTCTCAGCTTCGATAAACTTGGCTCCGATACCATGTAGAAATTTCTCTATAGATCAGCTAGCTCTGATACCATGTAGAATTTCCTGCAAATTCTTTAAAAATCTACCTCTGTGATCTATGTAGAAAATATGATTGTAGATTAACTCGATAATGCAATATACCAAAGCAAAATAATATAATCTACTTCTACTATAAAACTTGTGGAAGCTTAAAGATCAAGTTGAATCAAAGCTGAACACATATAACCATAAGAAGAAAAATCAATACACATGAAACTAAGAAAATACTTAGGGAAAAGCCTCAGCTAAAAACCCAACTATTTGTATTATAATACAAGGTGGAAATATCTCAGAATTACACAAAGCTTTAGCTCTCACAGCTAGCCAGCTCTCAGTACAATCCTCCTGGATGCTCACATGAAAACAAGGCCTCTCACAAACCTTCTCCTCTACCCTCCAAGCCTCCTATTTCCTTGCGTTGTTTCTCCTATGTGATCCTATTGTTACCAAGTGTAACACTTATCACTCACATTGATCTCCCACACTGTAAAACTGTGCAATCCTCAAGGAACGTTCTCCTTCTACATGGATGAGTTTCCTTTATAGGAAAACTCATGCAACTGATCGTACAATGTCCCTGACTTTAATCTCAACTGGGTCTTTCTCAGAATATACATGCATGAGTTAATGATGAGATAATCTTCAGTTATCTGGAGTACACTAGTTAGATACATGCATGCATTAACTGACTGAACTCACAATTAGTTCCTCAAACAGTTTGGAATTAATCTAACTAGACATAACTCAGTAAACTAAGCTAACTAATTACAACTCAACCTTATCTCCTTAATTAAGAGGTAATCTCTTTAATTTAAGGGATAACTGTTGCATGACTTCAGAAAGACTTCTAACTTGAATTTCCCAACTAATTAATCCAAATGAATGAATTAATTATTTTTTAGGCAGCTAGTGAGACTAAATTTGAATTTGAATTCTCAATTTTAATTTAAAGACAAATTAAAATTGGAATATTATGGATTCTATTTTTATCATTTCTTGTTGCTATTTTCAACACTCCCTCTCAACAAGAAAGGAATTCAACTCGATCCCGATCCTGAACCTTTGGAATGTTCTGCATGCAACACTTCTCTTTAGTGTTGTTTCTCCAGCAACTCCAGAAACAAAAAAAAAAACATCCAACCTGAATCAAAATGATGCCTCTATCATCAAAGTCTCTCACTGCTATTGCCTCTGTCCAAAAACTTTGCGCTTCTGCTGACTCAGCCTTTCTGCACTGTTTTCAATCCTTCTCTGCACTCTTCAGTATCTGACTGCTCTAGCCTCTGCCACCATGATCTCTAACTGCATCAATCCCACTGATTCCTCCCGCTACTATGTACTTTGGGCTCCCGTAGCAAAGTACGATCCATGAGATAAAACCTCTCAATGGACCTTGCCCAATTTCAACCTTCTTGAGACTCTCACTTCACATCGCCCCACCTCACACCTAAATGTATGGCTTCATGTGATCCCTCTACCCACTTGGCTCAAAATTTCCCCCTACTAGAGGTCTCTCCATGAGGGGATGCCTCCACTCGGTCTCCTCTCAGCATCTCCACTTGTGGCTCCTCCACAATTGTCTGAGACTTATTCTGGGGTTGCATGTTGAGAGGTAATTTATTCTCCCTCTCAACCACCAAGTCTCTAACATTTGCCTTGCTCCTCAAGGCCTTGCTTGCATCTTGTACCTCAAGAGCATACAGGTTCTTGGCTAGCACACCAATTTGTTTCATTTGTCCCACTGTCACAAAATTTTATGGAAAAATAGATGATTTTAAATCAATGATATCTCCCTCATCCAAACTCCGATTCGGCCGATTTTTTTTGAATTTGGGTATTTTTCCGCAAAGAATCCAAATATTCTATTTGTTTCTGAAAATTTTGCACAAAAAATTTCAAATCTGCTCTACAAACTCGCGGCCTAAAACTAAAAACTCGAAATCTCCTCTACTATATTGTTCTCAGCTACGATAAAATTTGCTTTGATAAACTTGGCTCCGATACCATGTAGAAATTTATCTATAAATTAGCTAGCTCTGATACCATGCAGAATTTCCTGCAAATTCTCTACAAATCTACCTCTGAGATCTATGTAGAAAATATGACTGTAGATTAACTCGATAATGCAATATACCAAAGCAAAATACTATAATCTACTTCTACTATCAAACTTGCGGAAGCTTAAAGATTGAGTTGAATCAGAGCTGAACACATATAACCATAAGAAAAAGAATCAATACACATGAAACACATAAAATACTCAAGGGAAAGCCTCAATTAAAAACCCCACTATCTGTATTATCATACAAGGTGGAAATATCTCAGAATTACACAAAGCTTTAGCTCTCATAGCTAGCCAGCTCTCAGTACAATCCTCTTGGATGCTCACAGGAAAACAAGGCTTCTCACAAACCTTCTCCTCTGCCCTCCAAGCCTCTTATTTATTTGCATTGTTTCTCCTGGGTGATCCTACTGTTACCAAGTGTAACACTGATCACTCACACTGATCTCACACCCTGTAAAACTGTGCAATCCTCAAGGAACCTTCTCTTTCTGCATGGATGAGTTTCCTTTATAGGAAAACTCATGCAACTGATAGTACAATGTCCCTGTCTTTAATCTCAACTGGGTCTTTCTCATAATATACATGCATGAGTTAATGATGAAAGAACCTTCAGTTATCTGGAGTACATTAGTTGGATGCATGCATGCATTAACTGACTGAACTCACAATTAGTTCCTCAAACAGTTTGGAACTAATCTAACTGGACTTAACTCAATAAAGTGAGCTAACTAATTACAACTCAACCTTATCTCCTTAATTAAGGGATAATCTCCGTAATTTAAGGGATAACTGTTGCATGACTTCAGAAAGACTTCTAACTTTGATTTCTCCAACTAATTAATCCATAATGAATTAATTAATTATTTTTCAGGCAGCTGGTGAGACTAAATTTGAATTTTAATTCAAGGACAAATTAAAATTGGAATATTCTGGATTCTATTTTTATCATTTCTTGTTGCTATTTTCAACACTCGCTCTTAACAAGAAAGGAATTCAACTCGATCCCGATCCTGAACCTTTGGAATGTTCTGCATGCAACACTTCTCTCTAATGTTGTTTCTCCAGCGACTCCAAAAAAAAAAAAAACAAACAAACAAACATCCAACCTGAATTAGAATGATGCCTTTGTCATCAAAGTCTCTGAATGTTATTGCCTTTATCGACTAAAAACTCTGTGCTTCTGCTAACTCAGCCTACCCGCACTGTTGTCAATCCTTCTCTGTGCTCTTCAGTATCTGACTGCTCTAGCCTCTGCCACCTTGATCTCTGACTGCATCAATCCCATTGGTTCCTCCCGCTACTATGTACTTTGGGCTCCCGTAGCAAGGTACGATCCATGAGATAAAACCTCTCAATGGACCCTGCCCAATTTCAGCCTTCTTGAGACTATCACTTCACATTGCCCCACCTCACACCTAGAGGTATGGCTTCATGTGATCCCTCTACCCACTTGGCTCGAAATTTCCCCCTACTAGAGGTCTTTGCATGAGTGGATGCCTCCACTCGGTGTTCTCTCAGCATCTCCACTTGTGGCTCCTCCACAATTGTCTGAGACTTCTTCTGGGGCTGCATGTTGAGAGGTAATTTACTCTCCCTCTCAACCACCAAGTCTCTAACATTTGCATTGCTCCTCAAGGTTGTGCATGCATCTTGAACCTCAAGAGCATACAGGTTCTTGGCTAGCACACCAATTTGTTTCATCTGTTCACCGTCACGAAATTTTATGGAAAAAGAGATGATTTTAAATCAGTGATATCTCCCTCATCCAAAATCCAATTCGGCTGATTTTTTTTTGAATTTGGGTATTTTTCCGCAAAGAATCTAAATATTCTATTTGTTTCTGAAAATTTTGCACAAAAATTTTCAAATCTACTCTACAAACTCGCGGCCTAAAACTTCGAAATCTCCTCTACTATATTGTTCTCAGCTCCGATAAACTTTGCTCTGATAAACTTGGCTCTGATACCATGTAGAAATTTCTCTATAGATCAGCTAGCTTTGATACCATGTAGAAATTTCTCTATAGATCAGCTAGCTTTGATACCATGCAGAATTTCCTGCAAATTCTCTACAAATCTACCTCTGAGATTTATGTGGAAAATATGACTATAAATTAACTCAATAATGCAATATACCAAAGCAAAATACTATAATATACTTCTACTATCAAACTTGCGGAAGCTTAAAGATCGAGTTGAATCAGAGCTAAACACATATAACCATAAGAAGAAGAATCAATACACATGAAACACAGAAAATACTCAGGGGAAAGCCTTAGCTAAAAACCCCACTATCTATATTATCATACAAGGTGGAAATATCTCAGAATTACACAAAGCTTTAGCTCTCACAGCTAGCCAGCTCTCAGTACAATCCTCCTAGATGCTCACAGGAAAACAAGGCTTCTCACAAACCTTCTCCTCTGCCCTCCTATTTATTTGTGTTGTTTCTCCTGGGTGATCCTACTGTTACCAAGTATAACACTGATCACTCACACTAATCTCACACCCTGTAAAACTATGCAATCCTCAAGGAACATTCTCCTTCTGGATGGATGAGTTTCCTTTATAGGAAAACTCATGCAACTGATAGTACAATGTCCCTGTCTTTAATTTCAACTGGGTCTTTCTCAGAATAAACATGCATGAGTTAATGATGAGAGAATCTTCAGTTATCTGGAGTACACTAGTTGGATGCATGCATGCATTAACTGACTGAACTCACAATTAGTTCCTCAAACAGTTTGGAACTAATCTAACTGGACTTAACTCCGTAAACTGAGCTAACTAATTACAACTCAACCTTATCTCCTTAATTAAGGGATAATCTTCTTAATTTAAGGGATAACTGTTGCATGAATTCAAAAAGAATTCTAACTTGAATTTCTCCAACTAATTAATCCATAATGAATTAACTAATTATTTTTCATGTAGCTGGTGGGACTAAATTCGAATTTTAATTCTCAATTTTCATTCAAGGACAAATTAAAATTGGAATATTCTGGATTCTATTTTTTTCATTTCTTGTTGCTATTTTCAATAGTACAAGTGACTGAAAGTTTGGCTCCAGATTGAAAGGGAGAAGGGGTTGGCTTACAGTCTTCCATGTGAAAATGGCATAAAAGATCACAAGCATACTTGGACTGGGAAAGGGAAATACCTTCCTTGGATTGCAAGACTTGAAGACCAAGAAAATAATGCAAGTGTCCTAAGTCTGTCATTTCTAACTTTTTTTTAAGGTTGTACTTCACATGGTTCATAAGGTTGGGATCACTACCAGTAAGGATAAGATCATCAACATAAAGAACAAGAATGATAAGAGACTTGCCCACTTTCTTGGTGTAGACAGTATTGTCAAAATGACACCTAGAAAAGCCAGTTTCTAAAAGAAAGCTATCCATTTTGGCATACCAAGCTCGAGGGGCTTGCTTGAGACCATAAAGGGATTGCCAACATATAAGGCTGGAGTTTGTTTGTATAAAGCCAGTAAGCTGTTCCATATAGATTTCTTCATGCAAGAAGGTAGATTTAACATCCATCTAATGGACTTCCCATTTAAAAGATGTAGCAAGGAAAAGAACAAGGTGGATAGAGTTCATTTTGGCAATAGGGGAGAAGGTTTCAATATAGTCAATGCCTTCAACTTGTGAAAAAACCTTAGCAACAAGACAAGCTTTATGTTTATCAACTTTTCCATCTGATCCATACTTGGTTATGTAAACCTATTTGCATCTAACAAGTTTCCGTCCCTTTGGAAGAGGAGCAAGATTCCATGTATCATTTGCCAATAATGAACGATGTTCTTCATTCATAGTTGCGTCCCAATCTGGATGGCCTAAAGCTTCTGCAAAGGTGTCAGGATCATAATTTGTTGAAGCTTGAGCTAGTAAAGAAGATGTTCTATTGAACTGAGAACGTGTACCTTGTTGATCTATAGTATCACTGGCAAGAGCACCTGTTGCATCCCAAGTAGCACAGACCCATTTTAGAAGTTGAGGAGCTGAAGGAGGATCCTGAGAAGGTGGGGGAGGATTGTCATCCTCGTTGTCATCATCTGAAGAAGAAATATTTTCAGAAGTAGAAGGGATAGAGAGAGGAGGCACATCCGTCGAACTCAGCTCGTAGGCCGATATATTTTCAGCAAACTTTACATCTCTTCTAATGATAACATTTTTGGACTTAAGTGGAATAAGTCTCTATCCTTTGACATCTTCAGAATATCCAACAAAAATAATTTTTTCACTCTTAGGTTCTAAAGATTTATGTTTCTCATCTGGAATATGGGCCCTTGCTTCACTTCCAAAAACACGAAAGTGACTTACATCTGGTTTAATTGAGCTCCATGCTTCTTCTGGAGTGGTATTCTTTAAAACCTTAATAGGAGTGCAATTTACTATGTAATTTGATGTAATTTGCACAGTTAATTGCTTCTGCCCAAAAATTAAGATTGAGTCCTTTAGATTGAAGCATACAATTAGCCATTTCCTTTAAGGTGTGATTCTTCCTTTCAGCTACACCATTTTGTTGTGGAGTATATGGAACAATATATTGCATTTGAATTCCATTCTCAATGCAAAAGTTGATGAATTTGTTGTTAACATATTCTTCACCATTATCAGATCTTAGCTTAAGAATTTGATGTCCAGATTATTTTTCAACAAAGGCCTTAAAGGCCAAGAACATGTTAAATACTTCACTCTTGATTTTTAAGAAGTATACCCAAGTGCGTATGGAGAAATCATCAATGAAAGTTAAGAAATACTTCTAGCAGAGAATGAAACAACTGGAAGTGGACCACATAAATCACTATGCACAAGTTGTAAGGGGGTTGAGGCATGCTAAGAGGCATGTTTTTCAAAACTATCCTGATGGTGTTTTCCAAGTACACATCTGGAACAAACACCATCTCTGCAAGATACCATTGGAAGACCTGTCACCATATTTTCTTTACATAGATTCTGAAGGGAGTGATAATTTAAGTTACCAAATCTCTCATGCCAAATTTTGCTCACTTCATCATTATGAGAAACAAATACCGAGGGAATATTTGATGACCCAAAGTTGTTAAACTTATACAACCTTGTAGAATCATCAACAATATCAGTAGCTAAAACCTGTCTAGGATCTCTTAGGTCCTTAATTACAACATCGTGAAGTGAAAATTCAACGATTTTACCTTCACCTGAATGAGTTATCTGATATAC
>APFE031721134.1:0-19921 GCA_000404065.3 Pinus taeda | reverse complement strand
AACAAGAAAAACAGATAGTCACACCAAAGAACACCAGAGATAAGGTGGAAACCCAATGTGGGTGAAAACCACCTGCTGCAATATGTCTCTATCTTCTTAGAAACTTCTTTTACAATGATTTTGTACCTGTGCAGTCCTTTACCAGTACGCAGGCTACAACCTGTAGAGAGCTACAACTCTCTCTCGTTTTCCAGTCTCTCCTGGAAGGGAGCTACAACCCCCTACTTCTTTTCTTTCAAGGACCACTTTTCAAAAATTTTCAAACTGGATCCATAAATATCAAATGATCATCAAGTACCACTAAGTTACCCAGATAAATAGATCAACAATAACAAAAAACTAAACCCAGAACACCTTCTGTGGCGTCTCCTGTGGCGCCTCCTGCGGCGTCTCTTGCGGCACCTCCTGCGGCGCCTCCTGCGGCGTCTCCTGCGGCGTCTCCTGCGGCGTCTCCTGTGGCGCCTCCTGCGACACCTCCTGCGGCGTCTCCTGTGACGCCTCCTGCGGCGCCTCCTGCGGCACCTCCTGCGGCATCTCTTGCGGCGCCTCCTGCGGCGTCTCCTGCAGCGCCTCCTCTGGCGTCTCCTGCGGCGCCTCCTGTCGCGCCTTCTGTGGCGTCCCCTGTCGCGCCTTCTGTGGCATCTCCTGCGGCGCCTCCTGTGGCGTCTCCTGCGGCGCCTTCTGTGGCGTCTCATTTGGTGCCTTCTGCGGTGTCTCCTACGACGCCTCCTGTGGCGTCTCCTACGGCGCCTCCGCACTTCTGCAGCTGCAGCACTCGAGAGATCACCCTTCACAGATTCGCTTTCCACTTCACTTTCATATAGATCGAGCTTTTGAAACAATAACCCAATATTTCAGATCTTAAGATATTCAACCCAAAAGCATACACAAGCCAAATGATCTCCTTTGCTTTATATAGGCAAGCTCTTCCTCAAATCATGGACCAATACCACGGGCCAAAACCATAACAAACCAATACCATCAACTCAATACTAGGGATCAACACGTCTGTCGAGATGCCATGGTCCAAAAACCATAGGTTCAAATTCCAAGGACTAACTACCATGGACCAAAGGTAAGTTTTCCCACATGAAATAAACTTTTTTCTGCATAAAATTCCGTGAACCTTTCTCCACATGAAATAAACTTTTATAAACTTTTCTCTGCATAAAATTCCGTGAACTTTTCTCCTGCGTACTTCTTAATTGTCATCATATTGAGAGCCATGCCATGGGTGTTGCCATCAAGTACAACATCTGTAACATATAACCATACCAGAAACATAATGGAAATAGAAACATTTTGTCTTAAAAGGTCACTTTTTTAGTTTAATTATTTTACATTAAAATTTAATATTAATTCAATTGTCTTAAATATAAAATTTAAGACAAAAACAATTTGAGAAAAAAATAATTTAAGACATAACTTTATATTTAAGACAAAAACAACTTAAGACAAATATATTTTAAGACAAAATTTTAAATTTAACACAAAAATAGTTTAAGACAAAAATATTTTAAGACAAAAATAGTTTGAGACAAAAATATTTTAAGATAACTTTATATTCAAGACAATGGTCACTTAAGACGAAACTCATTTAAGACAATTAAAGCTTAAGACAAAATCATACCAATTTAAGAAAATATTATTTAACAACTACAAAATTGACTCTGATAGTGCACCCTAAGTCTGCCAGCTTGCGAGCTACTACTATATCATGCATATAAAGACAACAACTCATTGGTCTTTTCGTTTTGTAGGGGTAGCGGACTCTGAAAAATGTGAAAACTTTCTATGGCAAGATTTCCCAAACACTAATTGCTCTTTTGTCCCTTCGATCTTTGTTGATATGATTAGAGACAACTTGTATGACATTGCATTTGACACTACTACATAGAGGGGAATTTTAAGAGAATTTTTTAAGACAAATTAAATCTTTTGTCTTACAATTTTCAATATGAGGTGCTAATAAAAAAGGTAAAGGATAAGGGGTTTGTCTTTACGCTATTGATGGGTTCTTCAGGAAGTGGAGTGATGGAGGGTGATAACAACTAATGGGATTTAGGGCATTGGAGGCTGACAACGGACGTGTGCATCATTAGAGAAGCAATGGAGGTAGTTTCGATGAACGTGGATAGGTGGTAACGTATTTGGAGTACTTTTCGGGTTCTCCATAAATTGTGATTTAGTATGTGTTTTTTTACTATTTTACTTATTTTGAATGCTACTTATGTCTGCTAATTATTGTTATCAGCACATTTTTGTGCTAGATTGGCAACATGGATTAGATTCACCTAAAGGATTGTTGAAAAATTCACCAAGAAATTCTCAATTTGATTTTGCCTTGATTAAATTGAGAAAATTTGAATTTCCACATCAACAGACAACTTGGATGCAAGTAACTTGTATGGAAAGGCTTGTGTCACCCATTTTTCTCAATAAATTTGAGTTGGAGAAGTTATAGTTTAGTTATGCATGTGTGATTGCTAAAATTTAGTAATCAAAGTCAATTATCTCAAGTTGTTTTTAATTAAACTAGTTCTAATTATTGGAGGAACTAGTGGAAGGCTAGTAGTGCAGTGGGACTTTAGTCAAATGTAGTGATCATCTAGTTAACTGATAAATCAACCCAAAATAGCTAGTGCATGTAAATAATTCAAGTTCCCTGACTATGGTGGAGATTCCAAGGCAGTGTAACATTAGTTGTAGACTAGTATTGAGCGTATAGGTGTTGCATGCAATCACATGATCAACCTTAGGAATTTCACAATCCATTTTTGAAAAAATCCTAAATAATAGGGGCCTAATTTCTCAAGGAATTGCACAAGGAAATAGGGGCTCAAGTAGAGGCAGAAATTGACGAAGTTTGGGTTTGGGATTCTCAGTGAGCAAACATATAATTTATTCACTTATAGGTTGTGCACAGTTGAGTAAAGAAATTTTAATACATCTATATTCATCAGATTGATAAGCCATTGGAGTTTTTAACAGATTTCTTTCCCTAGGACAAATATTGTGTGCATGTGTTTTATTTCTTATTGCATGCCTAAATTTTTTGTTCTAAATTGCAATTAACTTTTGTAGAGTAGTAGAGTTGGTTTGTCTGTTATGATTTTGAAAAAAATTCATGAGAAGCTGCAAATCTTCACCATAATTTCTACATCATATCATAGCACGATTCACACTAGATTAGGAATTTCGAATTTGTTTCTCATGAGGTTCGAATTTGTAGTTCAGTGTAGCAAGATATCTTAAGAGCTGACAATATGAGCTTCAATGGGTTGAGACTAGAGTATGCCTTCGAAGGAAACTCTAATTTTATTGACTCGAAGGATCGTATGGAGGAGGTATTTGATGACAATGGATTGCTATAATGCATCAAGAGAGATGTTACAAAACCGACATAATCTGATGCCCAAAACCTTGCTCAGTGGAAAAATGTTGTAGCGAAGGTGTGAAGAATAATGTTGGGGGAGTATGGGACCACATTCTCAATAATCTCGATGGGAAAGAAAATCCTTTTGCAATGTGGTAGGAACTAACAAACCTGTTCTATAATATTAGTGACAATAAAAATTTGGTGCTCAAGGATAAACTTTGAAACATCAAGATGTAGAAGAATGACTTTATCCTACAGTATCTGAGGAGGTTCACACAAGTTTGTGATGAGCTTGCAAGAGTTGGTGTTACTATTTCAATGGATAACTCAGTAAGCATAGCCCTTTTGAGCCTTCCCAAGATTTGGCATAGCTATCAAGATTAAGTGAACGGGAGGGAGAAACTACCAAATTTGGAAGACTTATCGTACGATTTGGTAGAAGAGGAAATAAGGAAGATTACCATAGATGGGACCTCATCCAAGGGCAAGGATGAAGAAATATTTGCATTGGTTGGAAACCAAAGAAGGGAAAAGAGAAGAAACCTCAAACCAACCTTGAATCTAGCTAAGGGAGAAAGAAGAAATATTGGTAAAAAATTAAATGCTTCCATTGTCATGAATAAGGGTATTATGCCATGAATTTCCCACAGAAAAAGGCAAGAAAGAATACCTTAGGAGGAGCAACGGGTGAAGGCTTGGCTTCACAGTTCAACCTTGAATTTACCCTTATCACATGCATGTTCAACACAGTGATAGGAATTGTGTGGTACTTGGACTTGGGTGCATTATTCCACATGACATGTTTTAGAGATTGTTTCAGTGAAATAGAGGAGAAAGATCTCCAGATGCACATCAAGGTAGGGGATGATGGAAGGTACAACATGATCGGTATTGGCACCGCCACCTTTCAGAGGGAGTCAGACTCCCCTCTCAAGCTCAGGGATGTCCTGTTTGTTCTAGGACTAAAGAAAAATCTCATCTCTGTTGTAGTTTTGGAAGACCATGGTTATGACGTGATCTTCAACAAAGGAAAAACATTCTTGAGACACATAGCCATAGGACATGTGAATAATATTGAGGTTTTTGTGAAGAATCGACATAAGTTAGATTTGGAAGATTGTGTTGCATTAAGCACTAAGGAAGAGAAAGTGCAGGGCCGTGATGTAGGTGAACTTTAAAACATAAGACTTGGTCATTCGCATCATGGAACCTTGAACATTACACAACGAATAGCCACTAGCCTCCCTAAATGAGCACTTGAGCAACATGATGTATGCAAAGGATGTACCTTGGGGAAGTACATAAAATCTACATTCCATGACTGGGACAAGAAAGTGCGTGTAGTCTAAGAAAGGGTCCTCTTTGATGTCCGTGGAACTTTCTCAATAGCCTCCACTATTAAACAAAAATATTTTGTCCTTTTTATTGATGACTTATCACATAAGTTTTGGATCTCTTCATGTGGAAGAAAGATGAGACATTATCCAAGTTCATAGAATTCAAGGCACTAGTTGAGAAAGAAACTAGTAAGAAGGTGAAGGCTCTCAGGAGCAATAATGGTGGTGAGTATGTGTTGAATGAATTAAAAACTTATGAATGAAAAAAGGAATTTAGCAAGAGTTGATAACACCCCACAACCCACATCAGAATGGGGTGGGTTAGAGAAAGAACCATAGCATTTTGGGAGCAACGAGGGTGATGTTGCACTACCAAGGCCTACCTCTACATTTGTGGGTTGAGGCATGTAAAACAACAATTTTTTTGCAGAACTGAAGTCCTCATCGAATTCTTGGCATCATTACAACAGAGGAGGCTTTCTCGAGAAGAAAGCTAGATGTGACACACTTCAAGATTTTTGGAGCATCCGTTTACTGCCATGTCTCCAAAGAATCAAGGAATAATATTTAGTCGACCAAAAAACTGGGGGTATTTGTGGGTTACAAATAAACTCCTCACAACTAACATGTCTACTTTCCATCACTCATAATGATAATTTTGAGAAGGGATGTAAATTTTGGTGAGGAGAAAGCTCTGTGGTGCTCCCTTGATAGGGAGCTTTAGATCCCACCAAAAGATGATATTTTAGCTCCAAAAGAGGAACCTCAGGAAGTTGTAGAGAAACCAAAAATTATGGAGCAGAGAGTGGAGGCATTCACTAAAGCAAAACTGCCAGAGAAGGGAGAAAATGAACTAAGGAAGTTAATAGACTTGTGCAAGATGGAAGGGAGAATGTGGGATATCCTTCAAATTTTCATAAGAAAAGGTGGTCAGTTGGGAGGTACAATGGCTACCTGGCTCTTATGAATGAGCTTATAGAGATTGAGCCATCGTATTTTGAGGAAGAAATAGAGAAACCTGTATGGGTTGATGCAAGGGTGGAGGAATACAAATCCATTGCAATAAAAATCGTTTGGGAAAAGATCCCAAGACCATCATATAAATGAATAGTGGGTTTGAGATGGATCTTCAAGGTGAAGTAAACAACAAACTAAAACATAGTGAAGTATAAGGCCATATTTGTGTCCAAGGTGTACTGTCAAGTTGAGGGAATTGACTCTCAAGAGACCTTTTCTCTTGTAGCAAGGTAGTCATCCATTAGATCAATTCTTGGTCTGGCTATGAAAATGGGGTGGAATATTCACCAGATGGGTGTAAAAACAACATTTCTCAATGGGCTTATCAAGGAGGAGGTGTACATAGAGTAACAAAAAGGTTTTGAGACATTTGATCAAGAGTCTCATGTGTGCAAACTCAAGTGAGCACTGTATGATCTCAAACAAGCACCTCGTGCTTGGCACACCAATATCGATAGTTATCTCACAGGTTTGGGCTTCAACATAAGTGAAGCGGAAGTAAACCTCATCACATTTGGATACATGGTAAATTTCTTATTATTGTATTATATGTTGATAATTTTATTTTAACTACTCATGAGAACTTGATCATATCTTGCAAGGAGGACCTTGCAAAGGAATTTGAAATGAAGGACATGGGTATGGTAGAGGTGTCAGTTCTACAAAATAGACAGAACATAGGCAGGAGGGAGTTAGAAGGGAGGAGAGGGCCAAAAATGGAGCTGACTCTCATACCATGTCAAGCTAGTTGGTAACTCCTCAAATGAAATTGTGTTTATTCATTTAGATTTTTCATAACTATATACATGAGGGAGTGACTCTTGAGTTTCATCTCTCGATACTCTTCCTTTTCCATTATTTATTATTTATGTTATTTATAACTATTCACCCAATCCCCATGATTATGTCTCAACAGTTACATTGCTTCGCGTTTTCTTTCCCTTGATGACATAATCTCATAATTTAACAGTCTCCTTTTTCTATTGTGATCTACTATACTCACCTACAAGAGAGAATAGGAGTTTGCAAAATTTTGGCTTATCTAAGTAAGGAAGCCAAGAATCATTCTAGGTTTTCAGGTTATACTCTTAGATACTTAGATTTTTTGCTACATGTGGCTAATTTTCCTATTGGTTTTCGTACAGGTCGAGTTGAACTTGCATTTCCAGTTAATTGTTTGGATTCAACATGGAAATCATTATGGACATTCATTCCTTATGTATTATTATTTCCACAACTTTCTTGGGAATTTTGGTGCTTTACGCAAGTGTTTTTAATGTTGTTCTCGGTCATGTTAGAAATTGTAATTACTCCTACATGTGGAGCTGACTAAAATTAGAGAGTCAGTTAACTGAGAGTTGAGTGTTGAGCATTCAGTCAACTTGAGTGATGGATAAAGACTTAAGTGCAGTCCATATTTAGAGTGTGAGTTAACTTGAGTTAAGTGTGTTTGCATGTTATGAAATTTTGGGTGAGTCGCTAGTTGAAAAGGTCCCTTAACCGGGTTCATTGTAAGTACCATTTTTATGTGTTATTTTTTGAAGAGCAGTAGCTCGTGTTTTGTGTGTAAACTTATTCTTTGTCTCCTTTTCCTTCCAACAAATTGGTATGAGAGTTGAGGTCAATCTATAGAATCTACAACTGCAACTTGTAGAGCCCCACCATGTAAGTGATAAAAAATCTTAGCTGCATTGCATGAGCGATAAGTCATGGTGGAGAGCCTCCATGAGGGCGCAAGTTGCTAATAGAATCAACTGTAAGAATGGTCTAGCCACCATCCATGGAGAATCGAAGTCCAGAGCAAATGAGTTACGTTACTGGTCACCAATTGAAAACTTTGCGTGAAGAGTCAAATGTTTAACTGGCGGTCGAGAAGTCAATAAAGAAAGAGCTCGTGGGTAAGGTTAAAGAAATGCTTGGGGTAGTTCGATTTTTTTTTTAATTTTTAATATATCGAAAAAAAAACAAAGTGCTAAGGTTTTGTTTGAGTGGAGATCTTTTTTTTGTTGCTTTGGGAATTTTTATGGGAAAAAGAATTTATGGATTTGTAAAGCCCATCAGTCTACAAAATTATTTGGTTTTTTGTCAAGCATGATAGTGTTTAAGGTGATGATTGCGCCTTACGGGGGAACATATTGAAAAATATTTTTTTTTTCATGGACGATATGGAAGAAAACCTCATGTAATCAAGAAAGAAGTTATAAAATAGAGGAAAGACATCATTCATGGATTGCAAAGCACGAATGAAGAAAAGGAATCGAAAAGAAGAGGCAAAGATCATTGCCATGGTTAGAGAGGTTCATGCCACAACTAAGGAATAGATATGTTTAGCAGAAGATGAAGAAGAAATCGAGGGTGATTGGTGTAGCCTTGATCTGCTACCACCTCCTATGCTTACAGATAAATATTTTGATCATTGGGTTATCAAGATGTCAACTTTCCTTAGAGGTAAAGAGTTAACTAAGTATGAGTCTAATAACCCATATGATGAAGTATGTGATGCTTTAGCATTGAGTTTTATAAAACAGACATTGGATGAGAAGTGTTTGTGCAAGGTAGAAAAAGCTACAACTTCCAGGGAAGCATGGGATATCTTGGAAGTAGAGTTTGGCACAAAGGACAATGAGATGAAACATTAGGTTATGTCACAAGCAAAGAATTCAGTCGCAAATATGAGATTAGATGAGCAAGACTCTGAGAGGAAAATAGGGCTTGGAGAATCCCACTCAAAAGTGGATGATGGTTGTTAAGCCCATAAAATAGAAACCCATTAGCATGCATATGGATGAATACGATGCGGTAAATATTGTAGAGAGAGAAGTTGAAGCCTCTGTGTGTGAAAAATAGCAAGAGAAAATAAATGTTCAAGGGCTCCATTGTAATGCGAATGATACAGATGATGGTGAAACCCAGTGTGATGAGACACATGTGGATGATGACTGCAAAGTGAGATGTGAATTGTGAATCCAGCTGCAGCTGATGTATTTGGTGAAGTTGAAACTGTCAATGAAATTGACATTGAGCACATGCATGCTCAAATACCCCACCATAGTGTGGATGAACATTATGTTGATGATATGTGTGGTTTCTTTATTGAAACAAAGATTGATTGTGGCAATATAGTAAACACAATGTTTGATGAAGAATTAAAGGTTGAAGTTGCCACTATAGAAACAAGATATGAAGCAGTTGGAACTGCTCATGAAGCAATATGTCATCTAGCAGTAGTTGATGATCAATAACATGATAAAGTGATTGAAGAGTTTTTGATGAAAATGTCTACTAACAACATAAGAGTGAAAGACAATCTCCATGTAGTTGAAAAGAAGGCAGATGTATAGGAGGAAGTTTCCAGTGAAGAACATAATAAATATGTTTTGAACATTGTTTTTAAATATGCGGGTATTCGAAATAGCATGGGAGTAGAATTTGAAAACAAGGTTGTTAATATATTTTATGCAGATTTGAAGCTCATTAAAGAATGGATTCAGAAACCTATCGAACAAATTGAAGTGAGTCTTAAAGCAAAAGTTGAAATAAAAGAATTGAATGAAATGGTGAATGATGATCTTGAGTGTGCAAATTATAGGAAAAAAGAACCAGTACTAGATGATGAAAGTGAAAATAATGATATGGATGTTTCTGAAGATAGAACTGAATGCATTGAAACCTTTTTTGGTAATGGATTCAAGAAGAGATCAGATTCTACTATCTAGAAATTTGGCAGAAAGAATCCAAGAATATGAAGCACAAGAAGCAAAGCAAAGAAGAGAGTTGAAGATGCAATGTTGTGGCAACGGTCCGTGGTTGAATTAATATTTGAAGAGGAAGGTGTAGAAGATAAGATCAAATTGTGTTCCAATGCAAATTCAAGAAAATTCAATGGAAAATTGTAGCAGTAGCAAGTAAAGCAATATTGAGCCTACAAAAAGAAATTGAACCAAAGAATGAAGCAATTTCGAGGATTTAAAATTTGGAAGAAGAGAAAAATAAAATTAAAAAATGTTAAAGTCTTGAGTCATTGAAATCCTAACTGAGACATAGACCAACGTGCATGTTTGAGTGATAATTGAGTCAATTTCAATTGTAAGCCTAGCAGTCATAGTTGAGTCATATTGATTCATGTTGAGTCATATGGTAGTAATTATGGGGGAGTGTTAGAAATTTTAATTAATCCCGCGTGTGGAATTGACTAAACTTAGAGAGCCAGTTAACTGAGAGTTGAGTGTTGAGCATTGAGTCAAATTGAGTGATGGATAACGAGTTAAGTGCATTCCATATTTAGAGTGTGAGTTAACTGAGTTAAGTATGTGTGCATGTCAAGGTATTTTGGGCGAGTCGATAGTCAAAAAGGTTAAATACACTTCATGGGTTCATTGTAAGTATCATGTTTTGTGTGATAAATGGAAGCGCAACAACTCATGCTTTGTGTGTATATTTATGCTTTGTCTCCTCTTACTTTCCAACATGTTACATTGACCTGGTGAAATTTTGTTCTCAGTGTTCATGGACCCCTTATGAGCCAATTGTGCACCTATTCCGGTCCACATTCAAGTTGCTAAAACCTCATCTTTCAATCCATGCTTTTTTCATCTAGATTTTACAATTCATATGGATTTTTCCCCTTTTCTTAGCATTCCTTCCATGAAGCCGCTTTGCAGTAAGGTGACAAGACTTTATGTACTGAAAATTAGTGAGTCAATTCGGTTGTATCTAGTGTTTAGGAATTTAAAACGCTTCGAGCACATAAGTATATGTTTATTAGTTTGTTGAAAGGATACTTTGAGGCCCTTATGTTATAATGCACGAAATGGTTTTTATTATGTTTTTCATGAATCACAGCGTCTCAGTATGCCTCTCAAGTTTTGTGTTGGAAATTATCATTGTGTACTCTGCTGGTTTATAATATATATATTAGATATTTCTATCACAACAATTTTCTTGACAGATTTCGCTATAAATTCCAAGTTTAGAAAAAATAAAGATTGTTTAGCATATTCTTATCATCTCTTTTTTTTTTCCTTTTGGTTGCCCATGCAAGGGTTTTCTGGTTAGTTAAATAATTTCTTCACTTACTTTCATTCCCAACAACTATGCTCATAGGGTTATTGAGAAAATGAACCCCCATAGTAATTATTATAGAGTCAACTTTTCAAGCTCAACCCTTCTGTTGAGCGTAATTATGAAAAGCTTCCTTGCTTCAATTTCTTCTTAGTTGAGTTCAAAATAGGAATTTTTAGTTATAGCGGTTAATTGTCTGAGTAAATATAGGCTCTTTTCCTTAACCAAAATGGCTTCCTATATTTCCTTCTCTCCACCTTGTTAGGACTAGGACCTAGTAACAAGGGACCTAGCCTTTACCCTACAACTGGCTATTATTGACCAAGCCTTTACCCTACAACTGGCTATTATTGACTAGGAACTGAACAACTCCAAGCTTCCTAGAGACGAAATAACCTTCAGGTAACTGGAGAATCTTGTTACAAGCCCTTCCTTGTATATTTTATTCACTCACACTCAGTTTAATTTACCAATATTATCTACTGTTAAAAATTATACTTTATCTACTCCTGCATTGGAATTACAATTATATGTCATTCTGCAATTTTGTAGTTGATACAAAGTTTTTCCATGAATCTACTTCATTATTTGTATCTAAACTATTTGCAGTAATGCATGGAAATTTTAAAAAAAACAAAAATTTCTCTCGTTTTTCTTTTCTATAGAATTATATAAATTTAAAAAAATCAAAATTTATTTTTATTATACAAAGATATTTATACTTTCCACAGATATCAAAGGTCTCTCCACCCAACCTCCCTTCCTTTCGAACCCTTCCTTCCAGATAGTTAAGGAAGATATTCCAACTTGTGATAACTGGTATGTGAACCTCAGGACCCCTGGTCAAGTCGAGTAATGTACCCTCGAATCATTTGAGGGTTCGACTCACTTTCAAATTCAGCTCAAGAACACCTCTAGAATCATAGTTCTGCTTTTGTCTCTATGGTGACAAGAACACCTCTAGAAGCATAGTTCTGCTTTTGTCACTATAGTGACAAGAACAAACCTAGAAGCATAGTTCTGCTTTTGTCACTATAGTGACAAATTTTGGCATTTTCCATTTAGTTTCCATATCCTCAAGCTTCTCGTGTAGCCATCCCCAAATTTTTCCCCTCAGAGTCCCTTTTCTCTCTAGGAACGAGAAGAAACCAAGAACAATAACTCATTCTAACAATCTCAAAAATAATAAAGAAAATAATAACACATTTCTTAATTTCTTCTTTATTTATCTATTGTTTTGGGTTTCACAACCATAACCCTTTAAGTCATTATATTATTCTCATACATTAATATTAAAACAAAGTTCTTGTTTACTACCACTTTAGCAACTATCACAATTTACTAAGTCATAAGGAGTAAAAACATTTTACTATGGGGTGTTACAAAGCTTCATATGATTCAATTAATAGTCAAGTTAAAACATATATAAATATAATAGGTAAAATATAAACAAAAGTTAGATTAAAACATATATAAATATAATAGGTAAAATGTAAACAAAAGTAAAATTAAAGCATATCTAAATATAATAGATAAAATCTAAACAAAAGTCAAATAATTTTAGGTGAAAATGATTTATCTACGTCATCTTTATTTTATATGTATATATTAAATGGTATAAGTATAAATTACAAAACTATGAGCCCTAACAAAATTATGGCAGAAGAGTAATATATTAAATGAATATAAAGTATACATTCAAATCCATCCACTAAAAATGAATGGTTTAGTAAATTATAGACTTAAGTGATATTTATATATAATATTTAGTTTAATAGAAATTAAAAATCATAATTTAATAATATTTTAGTTGTGATTAATAAAAAATAAGCAAAATAACTAATATCTATGTAGGGTAGTTGAATTTGACTATAAAATTTTTACATAGTAATAAATTTGTTATGCAAATTATGTGTGTGCTCCATTAAAATAAGTACTATAAAATATAACTATATATTATAATGATTTAGTAAATATAAATATCTCGTACATGAAAACCATTAAATACTTTAACAATAATTAGAGTAAATAATATATATGAAAATATCGATTTATAACTAAAATTTAAAAATTATGAATAAATAAATCATGTGCCTTGGTTTTTTGATGAGGTTTTTTATGTATTCAAAATTATATTTTAAACAACAAGAAATTACAATCTTTCTAGAAATTGTATTTTGAGGTTCAAGCCAAAAATCATTTAGTCTATTTGATAGATTACACCAAATTAAATCATTTTGTCCCTTAGATAGAGTACCAAATTAAATTTAAGACATAACAAATTTATATTAATTAACGACCTTAAATTTCAACAACTAAAAATTAACAATGTAAAGAAATAATAAATGAATATTTATTTAATATTTTTCAAAATTTTCAACATAAATTACTATTAATAGATTATAATTTATATTAATTTCTAAAAATAATATTTAACAAATAAAACAATACTACTTAACACTTCAATATATTTGAGACATGGAATCAAACCTATAAATTATATTATTTTTAAAACCAAGATACATTTTTTTTAAGTCAAGGTCAATTATGCACCTAAAAAAATCAAATCTCTTCAGATGTAAACTATTTTTAAAGTCAAAAAATTTTAAATCCTTTAACTATTTGGTAAATAAAAAATTAAAATAAATCTAAACTAATAAACCAAACATTTATAAAGAAAACTTAACCAAATGAAATTCCAAACTAAAACCACACTCCCACTCAATTTTCTTATTGTTTTTGCCTACCCATAAAAGACTTTAAACTACGTGAATGTTTTTTCAATTTGGCTCCTACAGGGAATCGTTTATATAAGTTACGTTGGAACCAGTTGCTTATCTGGATGATCTGAGCGAGAGCGACTATGAGTAGACAAAATGCAAATGCCATGTTATGGTTGATCACATTTTTTTTTGTTGATTTTAGCATAGAATGTTTATAAAATAGTCATTTTTTATATGTTTTTGTATTTGTAATATATTAGTATAGATTTATCTTAAAAAGGCAGAGAGGAATTTAATTTCCTTAAATTCAATTTTTTTTATGAGTAGACATTATCTAAATGTTTTATATAGTTATTAAATCAATTTTTTTATCCTTGCATCTTTTAAAATTTTTATTTTGGTTTACATGAGAAAAAAATTCAACTTATCATATTTGCTATATAATGAGCATCTTGGGTTAATAATTTTCATCTTTTTTAATGGAAATTATTTTTTTCAAAAAGAACCAAAAATATTTATGCATGTAAAGATTATTTGATTTTGGAAATAATATTTAGTTTCATTTATGAGATTAATATTTAATGTTACTGAAATGTAGTATCTAGGTTTTGTATTAATATGTACATTATATTGGTATATATAATAAACATTTGTAATTCAATTTGTGTTTGCTAAACTAAAGAACATAATTTAATATGGATATTTTAATTAGAAATATTATAAAACATCAATAATATCAATAATATTTCAATCACTCTTATCTCGAAATAAAATATTTTTATATCTATGTGAAGTCACATAATTTCATATCAACTTTAAAAAGAAATAAAGTAAAAAAAATTAAAAAATAAAGCAATTTTTCCCTCGTAAGAATAAGAATAACTAAAAACGATGAGTTCCATGTGACATTTAAAATAATAATAATGGAGGCGAGAAACTCATAATAAATTGAGTTGAGTGGCTCATTTTACAGCCTAGTGTGAAAGATATCTATATATGAGCAACCCACATTGGTTGTTTTGCTATTAATATGTTTTTAACTATACTTCAAATTTAATCTATGTTACACAAGAACTGCCCCCTAATAGTTCTAGGGCTACAAACTTTCCCTTTTAACGTGGAGTTGCTATGGGAGCTCATGAAAGTTCCATGAGCTTTGTATGGGAACGTTCCCTTTTCACACAGAGTCCCTAGAGGTGGGAAACCAGTTCCAATGGTTCTAGCGCTACTAACTTTCCCTTTTAACGGGGAGTTGCCATGGGAGCTCATGAAAGTTCTATGAGCTTTATATGGGAACGTTCCCTTTTCACCTTTTCACCGAGAGTTGTAATGGGGAAAATTTCGGGAGCTTTGAAGACTATTTCTTTTTAGTTTCAAGGTTCCCTCATGTTGGGGAATACAAAGCTTGTAGGGAAATTAGGTGAACTACCCACAAAACATGAGCCTATGTTGAAACTTTTGAAGGAAAAAAGGCCAAAGAAATCCTTAACATTGATACCCTTAATTGAGAAAGTGGAGCAATATCTTGATGGGTTAAGGAAGCATGTTCATGAGGCACCTCGATGTAAGGGGGATATGTGGGATATCATGGTGATGTGTATTTCTTTAGCTATTTATGTATATATATCTCATAAGATTGTGTGTGCATATTGTATGTGGTAATCAATGCTTAAACATTAGAGTTGCTTTATTTTTTCTCTTAAGAATAATTAGAAAACATATGTAAAACTGTTAGTGTGTGTGTTTCAAAGACTGATCATGTGTCAGAGAACTCATAATGAACTTGTCTATATATATATATATAAGGGACACATTGAGGGAGAGAAACACTTAGAGAATATATTTATATATAAGAGAGATTATATATTTATCATTTAGATATTTAAATTGATTTTAATATTTGAATATTTTGATTCAATATTAATTTTAAATATTATAAAAATTATATAATTATTAGAAAAATATTGTTACTTCTAAGATCAGAGAAAAAATGTGGTGCGAGAAAGATTTATTAGATAAAAGAAAATTAAAATATTATAATGAGGTCATCAACTCCATCTTAGAAGATCAAAAGTATCTCTCTATTTTAACTAGCTAAAAGAAGAAAACTAATATAGCCAAGATTAGAATGAACTCTCATGAGCTCGATAGTGAAATAGGTGTCATGAGCTCGATAGTGAAATAGGTGCTTGGGCAGTTCCTAAAACAGCATGGATGGAAATGATCTACGATCATTGTGAGAATGTGATCATCAAGGATGAAAATCATTTCCTCATGGTTCGGTAGTTCCTAAAACACCATGGATGGAAAGGATCTGCCATCATTGTGAGAATGTGAACATCAAGGATGAAAATCACTTCCTGGTGGTTGGGCAATTCCTAAAACACCATGGATGGAAAGGATCTGCCATCATTGTGAGAATATGAACATCAAGGATGAAAATCACTCCTCTTAGAGTCCCCCGTCTACAACCACATTAGATCTCAGTTTCATAATCCTTGTTGCAATACTCACTTTCCTAGCCTTTTACGGTGTCAAAATTATAGTGAGCTCATGAGGCTTCTCTCCAAGCTTTTTGAGCACAGGAATAAAATCTTAAATCAAACTAAATAAGTAGTTTTCTCTCCAAGCTTTTTGAGCACAGGAATAAAATCTTAAATCAAACTAAATAATTAGTTTCTTTAGGTCCGATAAACCAAAGTTGGGTCTCAGTTGATGTTAACCATCATCATTATCATCATCAATCAAGAAAATATTTTTACTTTTTTATTATATAATATTACCGCTCCCAATTAGCCATTTCTTGTAAATTTTGAGGAAACCTCTACCCATCCTGACACCTGTACCCAAGTTCCCAAAACCTCATGCAACATAGATATTAATTCATATTAAAATATTCTATTCATAATTCACATTAGAAATCTTTTAGTGTTGTATATAGTAAAATATAATATGAATTAATATTGAAGTATACTTAAAAATATATTAATATCAAAAGAATTGTTTTGATGCTCCATAATAAAATGGCTCAATGCACATGTTATACAAAATATTTTATAAATTGTTTTAAAATATTATGTATATATCATATACATATATTATAATAAATTATTTATGGTTAAAAAGTTTGAAGTGCTGCCAATATTTTATAGTTTAATCATTTTTTAAGTATATGAATTTTTTTGGAAACTTTTATAGCATCTAAAAATAAAAATAGATATTGATTTTTGTACTTCCAAAAATGTTTGCATGTCAAGAAATGTGATTCCTCTTAGCTCATGCTAAAACCTTTTCTAAAAATATATTAATAACAAAGAAATACTTAATGTAGAAAATATGGTGAATAAAATATTTCAATAGTCGTGTTAAGAATATATATATATATACATATATATTATTATATATATTATATATATATATATATATTATACACTATTTTTGTTTTGGAATTGTAAACCTTCATTTGTGTATCCAAGTGATGTTCAAAACATTTATTTAAACAATGAAAATTTACACATATTTAATCTTACTTTATAAGCTTGATTGAAAAACATAAGTCAATATGATTAATTTTAATTAAAACCATTATAAAACATCAATAATATCATTTTTAGCATGTTTAGTTCATTCATTATCAAAGAAATATAAGAAAAATATTTCACTTTCACTTTTGTTCCTAAACAAAAAATTTTAACATCTATATTAAGTTACATAATTTTATATTAATTAAAAAAAATCAATTATTTTTTAATAAAAATAAAATGAATTGTATGTGACATTTAAATAATAATAAACATTTAGCTATCAATCTTCCCTAAAGTTTCACCAAAAAATATAATATATATATAAAATAAAACATAAGAAAACTATAAAAAAAATGTTTATATATAAAATATTATAAGAAAATAAGAAACATAACAAAACTTTCAAATTCATAAAATAAGTCTCTCAAACTTAACAAACTCTGAACGACCTAAAAATAATCCCGTTACTGTTATGAGTGACAACGAGTACTTCCATCTGTCAAAGCAAAGAAAATCCCCCACCTTCAATTTTTTACCCTTCACAAAGCTTTTCCATGTAGTGATCAACACATAGTGATGGCTTTTCTTCCAGCGAGTGTAACAGAACTGCCCCAACCTGTGCTTATCGTCATTGAATACGAACTTCTTTGTCTCTCCTGCTCCTCATGCAGATGTTTTGGAATGATCAACCTTTGAACCTTGCCTACATCACTCTTCCTCACCTTTTTACTGAAGAGTTCTCGCTTCCTCTCTATATCAGCACCATCGCCATCATCATTATTGTTCGGGTGGCGCTGGGTTAAGTCTCCTTAAATTCTTGTTGTCCAAATATATCTGATCATATCCAGTATCTTCCAGTTGCTGTACATGTCCTCAAATTTGATTTCCTTGCTGTAATATTCATGGCTGAAAATGTTCAAGGGCCTTGCACCTGGGGTTTTCTGAGATTGAGGCTGTCCCTGTAATATTCTATTGCTACCTTATCTTCACTATCAAATCTACCCAACCAAATTTTATTTACAGTTACTCCGATAAACAGCTACGTAACGCGATTTACGCCGAGATGAGTGCCCGGCAATTCTCTTACAGAGGAGCATTTTCTGGGAGTAACCCTAAATGGGGAACTACGATTCCCGTAACCCAAAAAAATGTTTGGTTGACCACATTTTATAGCGAAGAAAACTCCATGATTACGGCAAGAAAACTCCATACTGCTACCTTCTTCTATATATTACAAGCAGTTTTGGGGAGGAGCAGTTGCGGAGGAATTTTGGGGAGGAGCAGTTGCAAACGAATTTTGGGGAGGAAATTTGGAAGCCATGGTTGTAGAGGTAGAGGCAGAGAATGAAACTGAGGTTGCCTGTATCCTCATCCGCTGGGGCGCAAAGCGTAGGCGCTCCACCATAGGGAGAGAGGAGAGCCGTCTCAGTGGCGACGCCGAGTCAATGGTTCGTAAGAGGAATGAGAGAGCTTGTGAGCATCAACACAGTGCCCCAGAGCGCGGCCTCCCACCCAAGCGCTCCACCATAGGGACAGGGGAGAGCGGTGCGAGTGCAACGCCTACCACCTAATTCGCTTCCTGGCAACTCAAAAGTTAGTGATTCCTAATTTGTTGCTTCTTATTCCTAATCTGTTAGTGTTTATGGTTGTGTGTTGTTTTGATTTTGTATTTATGGTTGTGAGTTGTTACTGATTCAGAGTAAAAGACATCGTAGGAAAAGAACACCGAAGAGAAGCCTTTACAACTGCTTTTAAGGTAGATCACTTGTTACTTACTATATATGCACTCTCTCAGTGTATTAACAACTTTGTGCAAAAGTAAATTAGTGAGCTTTTACCTTTGCACAAAATTGTTAATACACTGACAGAGCGCATATATAGTAAGTGACAAGTGATCTACCTTAAAAGCAGTTGTAAAGGCTTCTATTCGGTGCTCCTTTCCTGCGATGTCTTTTACTCTGAATCAGTAACCACCTACAACCATAAATACAAAATCAAAACAACACAACCATAAATACTAACAGATTAGGAATAAGAAGCAACATATTAAAAATCACTAACTTTTGAGTGACCAGGAAGCGAATTAGGTGGTAGGCGGCGCTCTGGGTCACTGTGTTGAAGCTCACAAACTCTCTCATCCACTGATTCGGCGTTGCCACTCGCACCGCTCTCCCCTGTCCCTATGGTGGAGCGCTTAGGTGGGAGGCCGCGCTCTGGGGCACCGTGTTGATGCTCACAAGCTCTCTCGTTCCTCTTACGAACCATTGACTCGGCGTCGCCACTGAGACGGCTCTCCCCTCTCCCTATGGTGGAGCGTCTGGGCTTTGCGGCCGAACGGATGAGGATACCGGCAACCTCAGTTTCATTTTCTACCTCTACCTCTACAACCATGGCTTCCAAATTTCCTCCCGAAAATTAGTCTGCAACTGCTCCTCCCCAAAATTCCTCCGCAACTGCTCCTCCCCAAAATTGCTTGTAATATATAAAAGAAGGGAGCAGTATGGAGTTTTCTAAGCTTCCTAGCCATGATTACGGCAAGAAAATCAAATTCCAGGACATGTATGACGACGAGGTCATACTGCATATGACATTAAATATCATTCCTACAACAATAATTAAGCAGGTTAGGGTTTCAGTAGATCAATTAGGTGTTCATGCAAGGCAGCACCAGACCAATAATGGTAATGACGATGGTGGCGATATAGACAAAACTTCTGTTCAGTAAGAAACACATTTGAAAGATTAACGATTCCAATGAAAACTGAACTCTTCTGAAACGTGCAAATCAGATGTTAAAAATACTGTTACAATATTTGCAAAACTCAATTCCACATTCAAGGAGAGAAGGAAAATACAATATTTGCTTATTTTATGAGTTTG